>CM019065.1:40755477-40890059 GCA_009667805.1 Leptobrachium leishanense
AATGGGGAGCCAAGGGAGATTCAGGCAAGAAGATGGTCGCCATTCTGAGCCAGGCGGTCATCTTGTTCAGAATATTGGTTCACTTGAATATAACTAGGTAGAAATTAGTTGGAGTTAGAATGAAGCTTACATAGAATTTTAGAAATGTTTTAGACAAGCAGTAAAGCAATTAAATTAGAGAAGATCCGGGCCGTTGCTGGCACAGGGTGACAGGATGAAGAAGAGATATATCAAGGTCATAGATGTTATGATCTCTGCTTGTTCAGATATGAGGCTGGGCTGTCAGGTTCACCATTGCTTTATTGCAGGACACTTACTGTTATATACAGGCTTGGATAACTGCAGGAACACAGGATCATGCATCTGCCTTCATTACTGCATCACACTAACTGACCCTGAAGATGGCTGCCGTGCCCTCTGACCTGTGTCATCCTGGGCGGAGCCACTAGTTAAAGTGATATCACAGGTTTAGTATAGTCAGCTATAACACCTTCCTCCCCACCCCAAAAACAAAACCAGAACAACATAACAAAAACCTAGTAACAAATCAACAACCAGAACAATCGAACACAGTTCATCTGAGGAACTTGGAGAGTGTCACTGAAAAACTGATGACTAGTCTTCTGAAGAAAATTGCGGGGCCAAATCATCATCCACATCTTTCTGGGCCCTACGCGAGGACCGACGGAAGTCTCTTATCCGTTCTTGAAGAAGTAAGCGGTCAGGAGGGCGTCGGTGACGTTGGGGACGTCCACCAGCAGGCGGGGTGTTGGAGGCGGTAGGATTGGATGAAAGATCAACTGGTGGGGTCAAGGAGGGTACAGAGGGGTCAGGGGGAAGCTCTGAACCAGAGTCACAAATACCCACAGGAGACGAGTCCAAAGTTTCCGAGTCAACCCAGACACCATTCCAGATGTCCTCCGACGCATTAGATGTGGACACCGGGCCCCGTAGGGTTGGGGACGTTAAGGGTTCAGGCACCCGTAAACGAGACCGTAGCTGGTCTACATGTCGTCTGGTAATGGAACCATCTTCCAGGCGGACTCTGTACATCTTGGGTCCCAAAGATTCTGCAACGGTAGCAGGCAGCCACCGACTGTTGGCAGATCCATACGATCGAGTCCAGACCTCCTGGTGGGTTGCAAAAACAGGAGACTCTTTGGACTTCACCATCTTTTCTTGGGATTGTAATACATGTTCATGAACCGTCTGAGGGCGAAGCATGTCAAAAGCAGTCCATGGCTGTCTTCCCAACATAAGCTCAGCTGGTGTCGTACCAGTGGTGGCATGTGGTGTAGTTCTGTAAGTAAACAGGAAAGAGTCTAACTGCTGAGGCGATATGGACCTCTGGCTAGTCACAGCCACTGAGGCCTTGAAATAGTTCTTGAAAGTTTGTACAAACCGCTCTGCTTGCCCATTGGTGGCTGGGTGATAGGGGGCGGTTAATTTGTGCTTGATATTATGCACCGTAACAAAACTCTGGAACTCCTGACTTGTGAATTGGGCACCATTATCTGTGACAATCTCCCTGGGATACCCAAACGAAGCAAAAAGATGCAATAATATGGCAACTGTTGCCTTTGTAGTCAGCTGGGTAACTGGAATGACCTCTGGCCATTTTGAGTGGGCATCAATTATAATCAAGAAGGTTTGTCCCCTTATGGGACCCGCAAAATCCAAGTGAAGGCGAAACCAGGGAACCGTGGGCCAAGTCCAGGGTTGAATGCATCCTCGAGGAGGGTCTCTGGCAGTTTGTGCACATCCTACACAAGCATTGACATATGCCGTGATATCTGCATCTATGTTCGGCCACCACACATAGCCCCTTGCTTTCTGTTTCATCCGCGTGGTTCCAGGGTGACCAGTATGTAGCAAGTCCAAGATGTGTCTCTGGAGGGTTTTTGGAATGACCACTCGGTCTCCCCATAAGACACAATTATCCTTCACAAACAATTCCATTCGCTTCCTGTAGTAAGGTTCATGTTCCTGTGATACCGTCTCAGGCCAGCCGTCTCGTATAAAGGTAAGCACGTTTGTCAGAAGGGTATCCTTCACAGTATGGGCTGCTATCTCTCTGGAAGTAAGGAGGTGTGAGGTGGTGTACCTACAACTCTTGACTGATGGTGTCGACTCTAGAGGCAGTTCTGTGAGACGGGACATTGCATCTGCATTTGCATTGTCATCATGACTTCGATACTGTATGCGGTAGCTGTATGCTCCCAAGAACAGGGCGTAGCGCTGGAGACGGGCTGCAGTTGTCTGAGAGATTCCTTTGTCAGGGCTAAAAATTTGAAGAAGCGGTTTATGATCCGTTAATATGGTAAACTCTCTACCATACAGGTAAAGGTGAAACTTCCGAATTGCCCATATCAATGCAAGTGCCTCTTTATCAATTTGAGAGTAATTGCTCTCTGTCTTCGTCAAGGATCTGGAGGCGAAGGCCACCGGTTTCTCAGAGCCATCCGGTAGGATGTGGGAAAGAACAGCGCCCAGACCATAAGGAGAGGCATCACAAGCCAGGGTGAGAGGCTTCTGGAGGTCGTAGTGCACAAGCATACGTGACGCTAACAGTTTCCGTTTAGAGGACTCAAAAGCATGTTGACATTTAGCTGACCAGTCCCACCTGGAGTGTTTCTCCAGGAGCATATGCAGTGGAAACAATGTATGAGCAAGGTCTGGAAGAAATTTATTATAGTAGTTAAGCAGGCCAAGGTAGGATCGTAGTTGATGGACACTTGTTGGGGCTGGAGCTTTGACTAAAGCATCAACCTTGTCTTCAACAGTATGAATGCCCTCTGCATCTACTAAGTGGCCACAAAACTCCAATTTAGGCACCATGAATTTACATTTTGTCAAATTTACCTTGAGACCTTGGTCCTGAAGTCTTTGTAAAACGAGCTCTACATTCTGCTTGTGTTCTTGGTCCGTGCGACCAGTGATGAGCATGTCGTCTAATAGACACTGAGTGAAGGGAATGTCTGCTAAAATTTCATCCATCTTTCTTTGCCAGATGGCTGGTGCAGATGCAATGCCAAACACCATTCGATTGTATTCATACAAACCCCTGTGAGTGTTAATGGTGAGGTATTTTCGAGAAGAGGGGTGGACCTCAAACTGTAAGTAAGCTTGTCGTAGATCAATCTTGGAACTTTTGTCCCCCAGCAAGTGAAGCGAAAATGTCATCTACTCTGGGTAGAGGATACTGGTCAACCTCCAGTTGGCTATTCAGCACCATGCGAAAATCCCCACAGATGCGCAATTCACCATTTGATTTTTTTACTGGAACAATAGGTGATGCCCAAGCACTGCGCTCTACCTTGGAAATGACACCCTGTTCTTCTAGCCGGATTAGTTCAGCGTCCACTCCCGCTCTAAGGGCAAACGGTACTGTCCGAGCCTTGAAGAATTTGGGATGAGCATCCGGTTTCAGCTTGAGCCTCACACAGTCATTTTTGATTTTCCCTAACTCGTCAACGAAAACCTCAGGGAAACGCTGTTTTAAGGATTCCACCCATCCATCATCATGTCCTGACGGAACTGTCAGGGTGTTGCAAGGATTCTTGATGATATCTGGCATTCCCAGATGAGTGATCCAATCTCTGCCAAAGAGAGGCGGTCCTCCGTTTCTCAGGATATATAGTGGTAGTCTCTTTGTCTGGCCCTTGTATGATACCTTTACCTTTGCAAAACCAAGTGGATGGAGTACTTGCATTGAGTAGGTCTGCAGCTTTATTGGAGTGGGGCGGACAGTTGCCTGGATCTGAAGATGTTTCCACTGTTTTTGTGTGATAACTGACACTGCAGCTCCTGTATCAACGTCCATCTTTAGTCTCTTCCCTTCAATGGTTACTTGTACTGTCATTGCAGGGTGTGACGAGTGTATACGATGTATAGATAAACTATGTAATGCCTCATCGTTGTCTGAGTCAGATGAAGATGATGTCAATTTCTGTACCTTGTAAGTCTTCTTCTTAGGGTACTGCGGCTTTTGTCCTTGTACATTCCTATTACGGCAAACCCGTTGGAGATGGCCCATTTTTCCACATTGATGACAAGGTTGATCCTTAAACCGACAGGTTTTGGAGTCGTGGTCTGTATTACCGCACCGGTAACAAGCTGGCGTGGGTTTGGGTCTGTAGCTCCAGTTGGCTGTAGCAACTGCGGTTCTGAAAACGTCCTCTTTCACCCCTTCTTTGTGAATCTGAGGGTGCAATTCCTCCGTATCCCTGACAGCCATCTCCATGACTGATGCTATCTCAACTGCGCTTGTAATGGTGAGTCCCTTTTCTGTCAGAAGTTTCCTTTGAATCGTTTCACTATTCAGTCCCAGGACAAACTTGTCTCTCAAAGCTGTCGGTAGGTACTCCCCAAATGAACAGGTGGAGGCCAATTTGCGAAGGGCCACCACATAGGTTTTAATATCTTCGCCCGGCTGCTGCTGCCGTTGATAAAAACGAAATCTTTCTGCAATTTCCAGCGGTTTTGGCTGAAAGTGATCCTCTAATAGTTTCAGGAGTTCCTGTAGAGCCTTGCTTGCTGGTTTCTCAGGGAACAGAAGGTCTCTTAGAGTGTCATATGTGTTAGCCCCCACGGCTGTGAGAAACACTGCAACCTGTCTCTCAGGGGGTATGGTGTTAGCACTGAAGTACTGCTCTAATCTCTCAGCCCAGGAGCTCCAGGAAGTTTTCTCTCCATCAAACTCTGTTAATGTGCCTATCAGAGCCATGATCTTGCTGCTGGATGGCTGTGTGTGCTTTATCTGGCTTTCAATCCCTGTTTTTTTTTTTTTTTTTCTTCAGGCTGAGCAGACCTTTACAAATCTCATTCTCGTCGCCACTGTTATGATCTCTGCTTGTTCAGATATGAGGCTGGGCTGTCAGGTTCACCATTGCTTTATTGCAGGACACTTACTGTTATATACAGGCTTGGATAACTGCAGGAACACAGGATCATGCATCTGCCTTCATTACTGCATCACACTAACTGACCCTGAAGATGGCTGCCGTGCCCTCTGACCTGTGTCATCCTGGGCGGAGCCACTAGTTAAAGTGATATCACAGGTTTAGTATAGTCAGCTATAACAATAGAAACCTGCAACTGGGACAAAGAGGAGTGTGAAGACCAGACCAGGCCTTATCTAAAAGAAACAATAAACAAGCATGAGGGAGGTGGGCACAGGCAGGATCCAAAGCAGTAGCAAATAATTTTCTGTCAAACTAACATGAAGCTTGCCAATTTATGACCAATGTATGGAATGTCTTTGTATTCGATTAAGGGAGGTACAGACCCACGTGGGGTGGGATAGTGTCACCGGGAGGTGGGCTAATTGGGATGTACCTAATTATGTATTCGGGGTATAAAACCTCATGTAACTGTGAAATCAGGGCTCACTCTTTGCGATTGAATCCTGTGTGAGCATCTGTGACGTCACAATAAAGTTTGCCTTTCCTGAAGAGACTCGTGTCCAGTCAATCCTTGACCGTGCCGGCCCAGCTCCGTCCCGGCTCCGTCCCGAGTGAACCAGGTGGGTTCCGGTAACAATATTAAAGAGGGGTGCATATTAGGGTTGCCGCATCAGCCATATTTTCCAGGACACATGTATTACTAATTCATGCAGACGGAAATCTCAGGGAATGATCAGCCCTGTAACATGTATGATTCATATGCTGCAGGAATTAATGAAGGCAGGTTGGGATTCCTTTTTGATCTTTTACCTGCAGCGTATGGATTTTACATGCTGCGGGTAGTGTTCTTCCTGCACTGCCCATCAACATGAATAAATTCTATGCGTCCTCGAAAACATGGCTGATGTGGCAACCCTATGCCATATATAGGAGTATAGAAAATACACACTGCAGTGTTTTAATGAGGCCTACAGTACACAACTTGCACCTGGTTTTGGCAGGGTCCCGAGTAAGGTTGCCAGATTGGCCATATTTTCCTGGGCACACATTACTATTTAATGTAGTGGGAGAGCTCACGGGAGTATCAGCCTTGTAACATGTATAATATGCTACAGGAGGGAACTCCATTACCTAGTAAAGGCCAGCAACCTGGGATCCCACTTTGAATTCTTACCTGCGGCACATAAGCCCTACATACTGCAGGGTTGCATGCGTCACACACTGCCCATCACCCTGAATAAATTATATGTATCCAGGAAAACATGGCCGATCTGGCAACCCTACTCGGGACCAGTGTTGCCAGATCCTCCATGTTTTCCTGGACACATACTTTATTCATGCTAATGGGCAGTGCATGAAAAATGCCACCCGCAGCATGTAGAATCCAAACGCTGCTGATGGCAAAAGTGGAATCCCAGAGGAGCTGCCCTGATTTCCATTCTGCAGCATATGAACTATACATGTTGCAGCGCTTTTACCTGTGCCCCCCTCTGCATGAAATAATGTGTGGCCAGGAAAACGTGGCTGATCTGGCAACCCTAGTCCCAGCCAGGCTCCCTGTAGCCACAGGGATGTGGGCTGTCACCCCCTTGGCGGCGACCCTGCCCAGTTGACCATATTTTTATTCAACCTCCCTGGCGGGTTTCCCGAGTGTGGCTTTCAGCGGTGACCCCGAGCCACACTCGGGCTGGATACATTACCTGTCCCTGCGTTCCCTCGCTGATCCCCACAGTCACCTCCGGCGATCGCAGCGCTTTACTTCCTGGATTCCTTCTCGCGAGGAGGGAACCAGGAAGTATGAGGTCGCGATCGCCGGAGGAGACTGCGGGGGACATTGAGGGAGCGCAGGGACAGGTGATGTATCCAGCGGCATCCTAAGTGTTGCTCGGGGTGACTGCTTCCAGCAAGGAATGTAACCCCGAGCCACACTCTGGAATACAGCTAGGGGGCCAAAAAAAATTGAACCGCTTTTTGACAGAAAATTGTGAGAAAATCAGACCGACAGGGAGGTTAATCGTAGTCATGTCATTGTGTTGATGGGCAGCACACAGGGGCGTAGCATGGGGGGGGGCCTCGGGGGTGGTCGCCCCGGGTGCAATTTTCTTAGGGGTGCAAAATTTCAAAAGAAATTTGAACCACTAGTATTTTCCAGCAGCTATCAGCAAGGTGTCCGCACATGGACACTGGTGTCCGTAAGAGGCCCTTGCACGGGCAGCCGCCAGTTTTACAGCGCTGGCGGTGACTTGGCACTCAGCGTCCGGAAGAGAGGACCAGGACAGAAAATTCTGGTCCTGTTCTGACTCTTCCTTAACGCTGACATGAGTCACGTGAAGTAGCGCGGCATTATCTGACGGAACACCCTGTACCACGCCTGTCAGCCCCCCTTGAAGCCCTGTGCCAGCCCCCTGCCGCTGGCAGCTCTGCAGCTACTGAACAGGAAGGAGGGAGGGAGGCGCCTGCCCTGCAGCACATTTAAAATCCGATCTCCACTAAGCCCCCTGGACAGTTCCCCCCCCGGCCACCAGCAACTCTACGCAGGTAGGCGACACTGTGTGACACCAGAGCAGCGTAACCAACACACAGTGAGGGGGTACTTGGATAGAGAGAGATTGACTGGGGGAACTGGGAGAAAGTGGGGGGTACTTGGAGAGAGAAAGGGTGACTGGGGGTACTGGGATAGAGTGACTGAGGGATACTGTGAGAGAGTGACTGGGGGGTACTGGGAGAGAGTGATGGGGGTACTTGGAGAGAGTCACTCTCTCCCAGTACCCCAGTACTGGGGGTAGTTGGAGAAAGTGGGGGTACTGAGAGAGAGGAGAGAGTGGGGGTAATGGGAGAGAGTTACTGGGGGTACCTGGAGAGAGTGAGTGACTGAGGGTACTGGGAGAAAGTGGGGGTAGTTGGAGAGAGAAAGAGTGACTGGGGGTACTGGGAGAGAGAGTGCCGGCTGGGTGGAGTAGAGGTAACATCACTGCTCTGCGTGGAGAGAGCCTGTGAAGTCATGGGTTCGATCCCGACGAGCACCTCTCCAGTAAGTGTCCTAAGGGTACATAGTCGCCACCCAGGACCTACTTGAAAACGAGAGAAATCTCAATGTATCCTTCCTGGTAAAATCATTTCTCAAAAAAAAGAGTGACTGGGGGTACTGGGAGAAAGTGGGGGCACTTGGAGAGAGGGAGAGTGACTGGGGGTACTGGGAGAGGGTGACTGGGGGTACTGGGAGTGAATGACTGGGTATAGTGTGAGATTGGAACTATGCTAGGGTATACTGGGACAGGGTGACTGGTTGCAATGGCATAGCGTGGGGAGCATGTGTGTTTAATTTTTTATTATATCAGTATTTTGTTAATATACAATACATGTGCTTGTGGGGTAAGGGGGTCAATACTCTACTGGTAGAAGGGAATCAGGGTGTGTTACCGTGTCCACAGGGTGGGGGCGGCGCACGATTCTTGACTTGCCCCAGGCGCTGACAACCCACGCTACGCCGCTGGCAGCACGTGAAAGCAAGTGCTGCCCTACCAGAAAATAGGATTCACACTCTGCAGGATTTCTAAAGGAGAATTATTTCCAGTCTACGGCTCTTGAATTCTGATGTTATCTGGGCAACACTTATCATGTGCTTTACAATACTCAATCAGGGCCACCCTAATGCTTTGAAGGGTCCAGAGGCCACCTCAACCTTGCTGGTAGTCCTGGGGGCCTTTAACCATGAGCTTGAAGTCAGGGCTGACATTAGAAATTTTGGGGGCCTTCCCCTCAGTTTCCTATCTCTGTAAACTAATTAAAAATAAATAATCTTTCCTTCTCTTCTACTTACCTTATGCTTTGTAGACTGATATAGATCCCTGGTGCTCCAGCAAGGGGGTAAAAAGTGTTCCCTGGTGAGAGAGTGCTCAACCTGGCCCAGACCATACTCATCGCTCGCTCAGCGATGAGTCAGATTGCTCTTACCGGCCTCAGATGCTGCAGCCCACCGGGAAATCTTGGTGGGTGAGTCCTGGTTGGTATGGAGGGTCCTTCATCTGTGGCACTCAGACAACCTGCACAGGGTTTGGCAAGGGCTAAGGACCCCCTGGGCCACCTGTACATATTATGGACTGTCACTAGGGTTGCCAAGTCGGCCATGTTTTCCTGGACGCATATTACGATTTCATGCAGAGGGGAGCACAGGGAAAAGTGCTGCCCTGCAACATGTATAACTCACATCCTGCAGGAAGGAAATTAAGATTGGTCAGCTGGGATTCCTTTTTGATTTCCCAATTTAGGCATCTAGCTCAGTTTCAATGCACTGAGGCCAAGCTGTTTGTGTTTTTTTATTTCTTTTCTCCCAAGCCTGTATTGTTTGTTCCTGATAGGACTCTTCATAAAGGCTGTGTGTTTTCTCATGCTTTCCTAAACCCACAGACCCTCGACGGCATGTTTCCATTCATTATATTTGATACTTGCACTGTTTCCACACTGCCTTTTATTCCCTATATCAGTCTCCAGGGAGGGTCCAGTATTGTGCTAGTATCTCCAATCTAGCATACGCCCAAACTTGCTTTATGGCCTCTTTTTTATAGTGGCCTTTATTTTATTTATGTTCTCGCCTCCTCTGAGACATGTATACGTTATGTCTGTCCTAGTTAAGGCTAGGGTCAGACGAGCACTGTATTAACATGCGTTTAGCCGCACTTAATCACGGCCGTGCTAGCAGCAAATGACGTCCAATGCCGGGTAGCATATGAGGAACGGCCGCACGAAAGTGCGGCCGCGCAACGCAAGTGGAAAACGAACGCATTTTTTCGAGAACGTCAAACCGCTAGTACTGCCATACAGAGTGCGCTGCGTCCGCTAGCGGCGTGTGTGCGTGATTAGGAGATGTCAGACGCTGCTAATGTCCGACCAACATAACGTCCAGACACAAAAAGTGTTTTATTGATGATCCGTACAAAATCACGGACGAAAATGCGCATCGTATGACCGCTATCGCGTATTCCGTGAAAAAATACATCCATTCGTTCGAACGCACTTTTTCACGGACAACGCGAAAAATGCGTTCGTCTGACCCTAGCCTAAGCACTGCGACTGTGTCTGTCTGCCTATCGCAATACAGCTTTGAAAGCATTCCTTTACTGCATTTCTGATTAAAAGCTAAGTTTTATTTTATTCTCTGGCTATATCCACTATCTTTTTCAAGTGTTAAATTGGGGTTACCCCCCGTCCCCATCAGTGGCAAGAGCCTTTTTTCTATGTTCAATAGATTGCTTCCCACAACTATGGCTCATGTCAGACGAACGCAGTCTGAGCACACTCTGCGTGCGTGCACAACGGACAGACGTACTGACGGAAGATACTGTAGACACCACACGGTCCGTTTTTGTTGATGAAAGTAGAAAAAAAAAAGGGAAATATGGGACACAAAATTAATATGAAATTGAATTTGAAGAGGATATGAAAAGGCATTGTGTGCATCAAGGTGCTGGACGTCGCAAATGCGCTGCGTCTGACATCTCATCACTCACACAGAACGCTACGCGGACGTGGCGCACTCTGCGCGTCCGTGGTAGCGGTTTTACGTTCTTGCCTAACTTGCGTCCGTTTGCCACGTGCATTGTGCGTGCGCAGTTCGGTGCGGACGCACTTCGTGTGTGGATCTCTATTGATCATGATTCTACACTACGGCGGACGTTAAACTGTGCGGCAACACGGACGTGATAACTGCGTTCGTCTGACACAGGCCTAAGGCTAGGGTAAGACGAAAGCATTTTTCCCCGCGAACGTGAAAAAGTGCGTCCGAACGCATTGATGTATTTTTTCACGGAATGCGCAAAAACGGTCAGACGACGCGCATTTTCGGGCGTGATTTTCTACAGATCGTCAATAAAACTCTTTTTGCGTCTGGACGTTATGTTGGCTGGACATTAGCAGCGTCTGACATCTCCTAATCACGCACACACGCCGCTATGCCGCAGCTGCGCACTCTGTACATCAGTACTAGCGGTTCAGCGTTCTCAAAAAAATGCGTTCAAATTCCACTTGCGTTGCACGGCCGGACTTTTGTGCGGCCGTACATCGTATATTGGCCGTCATTGCCCGTCATCTGCTGCTAGTGCGGCCGTAATTATGTGCACCAGAACGCACGTTAAAAGTGCGCTGGTCTGACCCCAGCCTTACTTGCTACACCCTCCGGGTGTTTTTGTCTGTTCAGGAAAATATGGCTGATCTGGCAGCCCTGCTTGGAGTGCTTGCCGTCTAGCGCACGCGCCTCTCTTCACGATGAAATCCCAGACCACCCTGAAGAAAAGAATCCAGTCAAGTTTCCTGAAACATAAACCAACGGGTCTGAAAAGATCGGGCAAAGGAAGCGCCTTACACACAAAATAAAACTATACGTTGTCATAGTTTATTCATCTATAATATAAAAATAGAATTTGGGAACACACATTGCCGTAACAAAAAATATACAGGCCATAAAAATGGTAATTACAGACAGAATATATTATTATTTTTATTAATGGTTACCAAACAAGCTTGACCAGCTCCACGCGCAGACAAGGACGGGCCGGAAAATACACACGATACTGCAAATCAAGCAACTCAAACCAAGATATGATTCTAAGAATCAAAAGAAGAAAAAGAAAGGGGGAACCGCATGTGTGTGTCTACCTACAAGACGGGACAGAATCAAAGGTAAGATAATTGGCAACTGATACCAGCCCTGAGGCACTGGTCATTCAAGAAATACTAGCCATAGTTAATTGGTTATGGTGAGATAGGTGTGTGTTTGTCTTCTTCGGCCGGGGTCAGACGAGCGTTTATCAGAGCGGAAGGAATCTACGTGAGGGTGGACCTTCCTTCCACTCTGACGCCCGTCTGGCCACCTCGCTGAGTGCAGTTAGTGCGCTCAGTGCTGCACGGCTCGATCCTCCTATGGAGGATCTCGCTTTGCAGCTTCGTCAAACGCGCGTCGTATCGTTTTGACACGGAGGGTTGTAGCACGGCCGCTGTGGCACGCGCAATTCGTACACACGATACAGCTTGTGGGCGGCCCCGTCGAAATGTCACAACGCTGCGTCGGGAGGCATGTCAGTACAGGCGCACGTAGTGCGTTGGTCTGACACTGGCCTTTTTCCACGCGTTGTCCCAGCACGCTGTGACACTATTCAAAAGCAGAGGTAGTGTCTCAGCTCTCTTGCATTCAGAGGTATCCTTTCGGATGTGTGCCGTCCTGTTGCGCATGCGCGGAGCGGGAGAGCAATAGCATCTGTTGCCTCCGGAAGACGGAAAGGGAGACTGACTTGCAGGAAAAGAGAGATGTTTTAAAGCAGTGGGTCAGCAACCTATAACCCTCCAGATCTTTTGGAACAGCATTTCCCATGATGCTCGGTGAAGCTAATGAGCACGGCTTGAAAAATTTTACGGCGGCTCACCAGTCAGTCAAAAATTTCACCAATCTACATGACCGGACTATAACCACGCAATTTATGTTAACAAATTTAATCTAGGCACTCGTTCACTTATTTCTATGTAACAAACCAAACTAAACCTTATTGCACAGGATTTGCCGATTAGTAGAAAATGCATTGCTGTCAGAGGCATTTGTGTCCTTGAACACGCCTGGTAGTTTTAGCCCTGTGGACCATTTTATCGATGGCTTTAGAAGGGTTAATTGGTGGTAGTGGAGGTCCATTTAGATTCCCCATCATAAAGGTAAAAAAAAAAGGAAGAAATATAATATCCACATTATGTGGTCACGTTGGATGTCACTGGAAAGGCCAGACTCTGACCTTTCCAATGATACCTCAAGTGTCCTTGTGGGACATACAGATCCAGAGATACATGGGTCCAAAAGGACCCTGCATCTCCTGAGGGATTCCCCTGCCAGTCAGAGGGGAATCACCGTTTGTAACGTCATTGTGCGCACACCTGATGACACCCGCAGCCTGGGGCACTCCCACAGAGTGGGCTGGCCTGACTTGGTTGCCTGCTGTGACTGAAGCCCAGCCCCTGCTGAGCCAGATCTGCACTGAGCAGGGACACAGCAGGATGGGCGTAGAGCGTCCTCCGCGATGAGGGAATTCCCCGGGACACTCCACGGACGTCCACACAGTGCTGGGGCCTTCAGGATACTGGAAGACTTGGTGCTTCAGCGCACACGCATTCTGAGCAGCCCAAGGTCCGGTATCCGCTCGAACCCTGCTGCTTGCCCGCCGCAGGGATAACTGGGGAAAAAAACCCCCACTGCACTAAAGCCAAATATTTCACTCGTCGCAGACGTGCGCATTTTTCAAGCTCTGCTAATGAGGGACTGAGCATCATGGGAGCCGTTGTTCCAAAACATCTGGAAAGCCAAGATTGCTGACTCCTGGTTTAAAGGGGGACTTTAAACTAGAAATTGGGTGCAGGGACAGACTGGGGGTTCATAGGTAGCCCCCCCAGCCCCCCATTTTTAGCAAACCGTGTCTCTTTAAACGCTTTTCCTGGCATAGGGTCTGTAACCTGATACCAGTAGAATGAGGCTCAGTCATTCATCAAGTTGGCTAAGGCTCATGGCAAATGTAGTTACAAAAGATCTGGAGGTCCAAGGTTGCTGACCCCTGCCGAATGGAATTATTGACAAGTTATCGATAGGTCAATCATTGAGAGACAGATACGGAAAAACGTACACAGAGAAGGACCCGACGTCACTCGAAATATACGGCATACACCGCCACCACACAGAACATACTGGCGTTCTGG
This sequence comes from Leptobrachium leishanense, assembly GCA_009667805.1. NCBI lineage: Eukaryota > Metazoa > Chordata > Amphibia > Anura > Megophryidae > Leptobrachium > Leptobrachium leishanense. Next base: position 40,769,106 of record CM019065.1, read on the forward strand.
TAGACGTGCGCCACGTAGCTGTCAGAATAAGAGTCCCACAAACAGCGACTGACAACGATGAGGTCCTCCTGACCCCGCTCCCCCAGGTTCACCACGCACAACACTTTGTAGCGGGCGGGCAGCATGCGTTTCACCAGGCCCTTGACCTCTTCCGAGACCTCTTTCACCAAAGATGGTGCCCTTGCTGTGTCGTAGGTCATCTCGCCTATTTTCACGGGCAGGTATCCCTCCAGAATGTTTTTAATGGCCGTGATCTGGACCTTCTCAGGAGGGCGGGCGGCGTACGAAGGCGGCTGAGGACGGAAACAAAGCATCATTTGAAAAAAAATAAGGAGAGAGATGCAAGGACAGAATGTGATCTAATTATTATACTTTATCGATAAAGCGGCAACACAGTCCACAGCGCTGTACAGAGGTATACTTTGATAGGAGGTTGAAAACATTTGGAAGGACCTGTGCAGCCCTCATTCTGGTTTGGGTTGAAATCCCGACAACCAGGTTTCCGAAAGCCAACATCCCAACTTCCAGACAGAACAAGTCCCCGACCTACCAAGTTCCCGACACAGACAACTCCCCGATGGCCAACTTCCCGACATCCAAAATCATGACAGTTAACCCTAACTATCTAACTCTAAGCCCCTAAGCCTAACCCCTAAGCCCCTAACTCCCTAAGCCTAACTCTGACTGTCTAAGCCTAACTACCTAACTCCCTAAATCGAACTCCCTAACCCCCTAAGCCTAACTCCCTAAACCTAAGCCTAACCCCTAAGGCTAGGGTCAGACGAAAGCATTTTTCCCCGCGAACGTGAAGAAGTGCGTCCGAACGCATTGACGTATTTTTTCACGGAATGCGCAAAAACGGTCAGACGACGCGCATTTTCGGGCGTGATTTTGTATGGATCGTCAATAAAACTCTTTTTGCGTCTGGACGTTATGTAGGCTGGACATTAGCAGTGTCTGACATCTCCTAATCACGCAAACACGCCGCTATGCCGCAGCAGTACGTCAGTACTAGCGGTTCAGCGTTCTCAGAAAAATGCGTTCAAATTCCACTTGCGTTGCGCGGCCGGACTTTTGTGCGGCCGTACATCGTATATTGGCCGTCATTGCCCGTCATCTGCTGCTAGTGCGGCCGTAATTATGTGCGCCAGAACGCACGTTAAAAGTGCGCTGGTCTGACCCCAGCCTAAGCCTAAACCTAAGCCTAACCCCCTAACTCCCTAAGTCAGTCGGTTAGGGTTAATTGTCAGAATTTTGGACGTCAGGAAGTTGCCCGTCGGGAACTTGGTACGTCCGACACTTGTTCTGTCTGAAAGTTGGCCGTCGGGATGTTGGCATTTGGTAACCTGGTTGTCAGGATTTTGTCCGGCACCCCCTCATTCTAACTGGAATGGGGGTTCGTTCTGGCTACATCCTGCAGCGTCTTTAAAACTGAACAGGAAGAAGCAGCAGATCTGTGGGGAAAGGTGAACAAAAACTGCCCACGTCAGAAAAATTCTAGCATGACCATTTTTTTGAAGGAAACAAAAATAAGGGGCTAAATAACAAACGTTTGCGCCGGCGTAAAAAAACATTAACGCGAGGGGTAAAAACCATTTGCGCCTAATCCCGTATTACATTGTCAGCGCAACGACCGCGCACAATCGTCTACCGCGGGTGAACCTGCGCGAGCTTACTGTACTGCGCGCGTCCTATACGTAACATTGTGAGCGCAAATGCGAATGTGCGCTGGTACGCGGATGGTATTACAATCTATTTCGCGGTAATTACCGCACAGCCTTTGCGCGCAAAGCTGGTGCTAACTAAAAGCTGGTGCTAACGGCAAACCTGAACAACCTGGCCGAACCCAAAAATAAAAACAACCCATAAAAAGGAATGCAGCAGCGATATAATGGATGACGGCAGCTGTGCGTGTGTGTATTATTATTGTAGCATGTGTGCTCATTTTGCATCATAGACGCAGAACCCGTCTCCGATGCCTCTGCCAGGCGCAATTCAGTTGCGTTCGATAGGGGTGTTTCTTCATTTTGATTGGCTGAATGGGTGCAAAAAAACTGCACGCGCAAAGATTTTTGCGCGAGACAGCACTGCGCCTGCATTTGTGCGCGTACTGCTTGCGCGCGCAATGGATCGGCGGATGAAAAAAGCCGCGAGGATTGTAATTCCAGCGGTGATTTGCACGCGCAACAGTTTAACGCTCGGCGCAAATTTTTTCGCTTTGTGCGAGGGTTTTTTTGCGTGAAGATTGTAATATAGCCCCTGGTGTTTAGAGAAGTTTGGAAAATAAAAATAAATAATAATAATGGTAATAAAATAATGAAAATACTACTAATAATAATAGTGAATAATGATTCTAAAAGAATAAAATAAAGAAAGGATAATGATTCTAACACATTTTCGTAATAAAAATAATGATGACAATGGTAATAATAAAAAACTTTAATGAAAATAAAGTAATAAAATAAAAATGTAATAATAACAAATTACAAATAATTATGATAATTTCAATAACATTTTAATAAAAATAATAATAATAAATAGTAACAATAATGATAATAAAATGATAAAAATAATTCAATTCTAGCCAATAGGGGGAGACGGAGAGCTGAAGGGCAAAACATTGGATTTGGGATGCAAAGCAAAAACCTGCATTGACTGGAATGACCTCAACTGGCAGGTGTCATATGTCCACGCTCTCCACGGATTGGCTGTACGTCAATCAGACTGTCAGGGTTATTCAGAGAAAGGTGAAACTCTGGAGAACGTTTGGAGAAGTGAAAATTCTAGGTCAAAATAGCCGATTTGGAAAGTGAGATGAATGGGAGAATTTTTCTGGTTTGGCTATTTTGACCTAAAATTTTCACTTCTCCAGTCATTCTCCTGGTTTTCACCTCTCTGACTAACCCTGCTAGAATTTTCAGAACTCCAAAAGTTCTCCAGAGTTTCACCTTTCTCTGAATAGACCTGTGTGAGTTTAAGTTTCTCTTTTACATATTGGTAGATAGTGAAAAATGCGTACAGCCCTGTCCATCGCAGTCCGTGTCATTAGGATGTACGCTTAATTATACACGTTTTGCGTTGATAAAAGTCTAGAAACACATTTTGCGAAGCAGTAACCACGTGTAAACCGGTAAAAAAGGGAAATATAACAACACATGAAAAAAACCCTGTATTCTAGTTACATAAGTGCAAAATAAATGAATGTTCATATCGCTGCGCGGTCCCTATATAACCTGGAAATTTTACCATATTGCTGCTGGTGGCTGGAATATTCATCCCATATATCTGTTTGAAGGGATTCTCGTACAGGGTTATCCAAAGAGATTCAAATTGCTTGAGAAAGGTAACCGAACGCTGAAAATCAGTGTTCGGTTACCTTTCCTGACCATTCGGCTATCCAGAGAGCAGGCAATTCGCCAAATCCTGTCGAATTGCCTGCACATACGGTGACTGTTCGGTCCCTGTTCGAGGGCAGTGAAATCCCCATGAAAAAGCACTGTTTCGGCTATTCATAGAACACAAACCAGCAGTGAAAGGTTCCCCTAATGCCCTGCCATTCGGTGGTTTAATTCGGCAAATTTATTCAGGCGAATCCCATAGGCTTCAATGTTAAAAATATTCCTGTTTTAATTCAATATCTAATAAACCGTTCATTATAAAATTCTGCAGCAAAAAGTCTCTTTATTTATAGATTTTTTAGGATACTTTAAGCATTTTTCTGAATTTTTTAAAAAAAAATTTAAAGTCCGATTTTTTTTTTATTTTTTTTTCAGTTTACTTATTTTTTTTGTAACAGCCCTCTTTATTATCATTCCCTGGACCTCCTGTGAAAATTTCAGACATTTTCGCTCAGTAGTTTCTTTGCAAACAGCGTTTCATTTTCCCAGATTCATACAAATGGTTTTGCTAATTTATTCACTGCCTCCTCTACGTCACAGCTGCTTCGGCTCTGTGTGATTCGGCTCCTTTTCGGCTCCTGTTCGGCTTTTTCGAAGGTTAATCCAGATGTTTTTGCTTGTTTTCAGCATGCATTCGGTTAGTTTTCGTCAGGTTTGCGGCAGCTTTTCCCTGCAATTCGGGACCTGTGGTGTTTGCTGAATACACCGCAGGGTCACCGAAATGCAATTGGCAAAAGGAACCGAATTGAAGAGAACGAAAAGTAACCGAACGTGCGGTGACTTTTCGAATCTCTTTGGATAACCCTGTTAGCCTTCTACTAGCTGAATGAGAGGCTCCTGATTGGCTGAGACACTTCCTGGTATGGACAGAGCTCTCTGTAGTTACTGGGAAGGCTGGGGGTTCATTGTGCCAGCCAGGATCACTTTACAGATGCCATAATTGTCAATGGGATCATAGCATTGGTCTTAAAAGATTGAGGCCCCTAATACATTGTTCGTGCAATTTCGTTTGCGCGACGCAAATATTCTTTGCGCGCATCGTCCAGCGTTCTCGCGCTAAAATTAATGTGATATACCGATCCGAACACATTTTCTCATCCGTCAAAAAAATAACGTTCGTAAAAACAACGCGCAAAACGAAGTGTAATACGTGCGCAGTAACGTTGCGCACGTAAATCAGTGTGCAGACTGTTTTTTTCGCGGGATTCAGCCAATCAGAATTAAGAACCTTAATTGACATCAATTTACCTTAATTGACTTACGTTTTTGCGCCTGTCATTGTAAATCTGAGTATATATGCTGCAGCAATAATAAAAACACGCACAAATTCACAATTTTATTGTTTGGGTATGTGTAGAATGTGTAACTATACTGTGCTGTATTTTTTTTTTTCGTGCTGGTGTTTTTCGTTTCGGCCAGGACGTTCCGATTTGCCGTTACCGCCAGCTTTTCAAAGACGTTAAAATTATGCGCGCAAACGTCGTTCGTAATAAAAAATGCGCATCGATTTGAAATACCATCCGCGTACCAGCGCACAAACGAATTTGCGCTCACAATGTTAAGTATAGGACGCGCACAGTTCATCACGCTCGCGCAGGTCCATCCGCGTTAAACGATACCGCGCATCGTTTGCGCGAACGTTATAATACGGCGTTCAGCGCAAAGGGTTTTGCCCCTCGCGCAAATGCGCATTTGCGCACGCAAAATGCACTGCGCGAAGAATGTAATCGGGGCCTATGTTAGGGGTCGGCAACCTTGGCCCTCCAGATGTTTTGCAACGACATCTCCTTGGAGATTCAGCCAACCTAATGAGTGGCTGCGCATCATGGGAGATGTAGTTCCAAAACATCTGGAGGGCCAAGGTGGTTGACTCCTGTTCGATGCCACACTTCATCCCTTGATGAGGTATCACGCAGCGTACTTGCCACGTTCCATGTGGACCACGTTCATCAAGAGGATCACTATAGATTGGTTTACTATAGAAACAGCGCCACCTCCTGGTCTTGGCAGAAAACGAAGACGAATAAAAAAAAACAAGCTTTAATTAGGACGCAGCGAGTCGAATTTGGAAATGTTTTTAGGGAGCAACTGAAAAATTTAGAAACCAGTAAAAAAAAAATTGATTGCTCCTGAATTGGAGTGTTTTGAATTCTGCCATGAGCAAAAAAAAAAACAACAACAAAAACGCAGTTTCACCAGTAGCCGGATGGAGAAAGCACTTTTCCTCTCGGTATAAGGTTAATTCCCAGCTGTCTGCTGATTGAGACTGCAAAGCCTTATTAGCAGTGCTTTCCAAACCTGTCCTTCGCTCCCCTAACAGGACAGGTTTCAAGGATCACCTTGGGGAAATGCAGACTGAATCCTGCAATCACTGAGCAGCAAATCATATCACCTGTGCTGTGCTTCACATATCCTGCAAACCTGACCTGATAGGGGGACCCGAGCACAGGTTTGGGAAACACTGCTGTACAGGGTGCTGTGGTATCCCCTGTTAAGTCCATCTTTTTCGCTGAGACCAGCAGGGGGGGGGGGAGCACGTCCCTGAATCCTAAGGGAAGCAAATGCTCTTTATTTGGTGACGGTTTTGACTGGTAAGCAGCTTAACTGCCCAGTATTGGAAGCAAGGAAAGACCTGTTGTTTAGGCTGGGGTCAGACGAACGCAGTGCGAACGCACGTGCAGCCGCACTTTATCACGGCCGTAGTAGCAGAAAATGACGGCCAATGACGGGCGATGTACGAAGAACGGCCGCACGAAAGTGCCGCCGCTCAACGCAAGCGGCAAACAAACGCATTTTTTCGAGAACGTGATACCGCTAGTACTGACGTACAGAGTGCGCTGCGTCCGCTAGAGGCGTGTGTGCGTGATTAGGAGATGTCAGACGCTGCTAATGTCCGGCCAACATAACGTCCAGACGTAAAAAGTGTTTTATTGATGATCCGTACAAAATCACGGACGAAAATGCACGTCGTCTGACCGCTATCGCGTATTCCGTGAAAAAATACGTCCATTCGTTCGAACGCACGTTTTCACGGACGACGCGAAAAATGCGTTAGTCTGACCCTAGCCTTAGTTACACTGCAAATGAAGGAGTAGGGTTTGATTTCTGTTTTGGTATTTTACTTTGGACACTCTGCTTGCAACTTTTGCTGGAAACATTAAGGCTGGGGTCAGACCAGCGCATTTTTAACGTGCGTTTAGGCGCACTTAATCACGGCCGCACTAGCAGCAAATGACTGCCAATATACGAAGTACGGTCGCACGAAAGTCCGGCCGCGCAACGCAAGTGGAAAATGAACGCATTTTTTCGAGAACGTGATACCGCTAGTACTGACGTACAGAGTGCGCTGCGTCCGCTAGAGGCGTGTGTGCGTGATTAGGAGACGTCAGACGCTGCTAATATCCGGCCAACATAACGTCCAGACGTAAAAAGTGTTTTATTGATGATCCGTACAAAATCACGGACGAAAATGCACGTCGTCTGACCGCTATCGCGTATTCCGTGAAAAAATACGTCCATTCGTTCGAACGCACGTTTTCACGGACGACGCGAAAAATGCGTTAGTCTGACCCTAGCCTTAGTTACACTGCAAATGAAGGAGTAGGGTTTGATTTCTGTTTTGGTATTTTACTTTGGACACTCTGCTTGCAACTTTTGCTGGAAACATTAAGGCTGGGGTCAGACCAGCGCATTTTTAACGTGCGTTTAGGCGCACTTAATCACGGCCGCACTAGCAGCAAATGACGGCCAATATACGAAGTACGGTCGCACGAAAGTCCGGCCGCGCAACGCAAGTGGAAAATGAACGCATTTTTTCGAGAACGCAGAACCTCTAGTACGGACGTACAGAGTGCGCTGCGTCCACTAGTGGCGTGTGTGCGTGATTTGGAGACGTCAGACCCTGCTCGTGTCCGGCCAACATAACGTCCAGACGCAAAAAGTTTCCTGGTTTGGATTCGTAAAACATCACGCACGAAAATGCGCATCGTATGACCGTTTTCGCATATTCCGTGAAAAAATACATCAATCCGTTCGGACGCACTTTTTTACGTTCGCGTGTAAAAATGCTTTCATTTGACCCTAGCCTAAAACAACCCTGCCAACATTTAACTGGTCTCCACAGGGGCTTTAACACAAATGTTAAGGGGTTTGGTTTAGAGTTAACCCATAAATGTAACCCTAACCTTAAATCAAGCACAAATAGTAGCCTAACACTAATTACAAACACTATAATTTACTCTAACACCAATTGAAACTCTATATCTAACCCTAACCCTAAAACAAATACAAACAGTAATCTAACCCTAATTACAAACTCTGTATCTAACCTTAACCCTAAAACAAATACAAACAGTAATCTAACCCTAATTACAAACTCTGTATCTAACCTTAACCCTAAAACAAATACAAATAGTAACCTAACCCTAGTTACAAACTCTATATCTAACCCTAACCCTAAAAACAAAGACAAATAGTAATCTAACCCTAATTACAAACTCTGTATCTAACCCCAGGGCTCAAAATTTCAAGTACCAAGCTACTAGCCAGGCCTTAAGAGTTACTCGCCACTAGTTGCCCCACCTAACCCCTTATCCTGCCCTGCCTCTGCATTTCTACTCGCCCTCAGGTAATTTCCACTCGCCAAATGCGAGCAGGCGAGTGTAAATTTTGAGGCCTGTCTAACCCTACACTAAAACAAACACAAATTGTAACTTACCCCTAATTAAAAACTCTATATCTAACCCTAACCCCAAAACACACACAAATTGTAACCTAACCCTAATTAAAAACTCTGTTTCTAACCCTAACCCTAAAACAAAGACAAATTGTAACCTAACCCTAATTAAAAACTCTATATCTAACCCTAACCCTAAAACAAACACAAATAGTAAAATAAGCCTAATTACAAACTCTATAACTGACCCAGGCTAACTCTGATCCTAAAAATCACTTGCTTCTGGAAATGGTCCAGTTTGTGAGAAATCAAAAAAGCTTGAGTGCTTCCAAAATGTTTTGATTGCTCCAGAGAAAAGCTTCTCAAAATAACACAAGGCGTCCAAATTTGAGAGCCCTTTGATCGACGTCATTTTCATGGTGTTGTATTCCAAAGTGACCAGTAGGTGGTGACATTTCCAGAGGATACTAAATAGATTGTTTTGTATTATTTCGATATCACACGATGAATGTGACTCCATAAACTCCTGGGAGGTAACAGGACAATAGATCTGTGCTGTCCGGTGAGGTAACAGGGATCTCTACACCGGGCAAGTCTTACCCCCCCCCCCCTTTGGCCACAGATCGTATAGGCATTTTCTAAGGATGCCCAGATTTTACACGTACCTGAGGAACCACAATTTCTGTCTTCTTTGTAACTTTTAATGCTCTCCTCTCCTGGAAAAAAAAAACAGAAGGAAAATATATATATTCAAAGCAGGGACGTATAAATACGTTAATACACTCCTCTGTGCACACATAGAAGCATACACATGGACTCTCAAACCACACTCCTGTGTATACTCACCAAAACTCCATACAAATACACTCTTGCATTACAAGCACACAGTTTGCACAAATACACACAGCAATGCAGCGAGATATACAGGGTTAGTCAAAGACATCCGAATTGGGGCCGAAAAGTAACCGAACACTGAAATTCAGCGTACGGTTACCTTTCCTGGCCATTCGGCTATTCAGAGAGCAGGCAATACGCCAAATGTTGGTGAATTGCCTGCAGATACGGTGCCTGTTCGGTGCCTGTTCGAGGACAGTGAAATCCCATGAAAAAGCACTGCTTCGGCTATTCAGAGAACACAAAACAGCTGAGAAAAGTTACCGAATTGCCCTGCTGTTCGGTGGTTTCATTTGGCAGGTTTATTCAGGCGAATCCCATAGACTTCAATGTTAAAAATATTCCCGTTTTAATTCAATATCTAATAAACCGTTTGTTATTATATTCTGCAGTAACAAGTCTATTTATAGATTTTTTTTAGGATCTTTTAGGCATTTTTGGATTTTTTTTGGCAAATAGTTTTTCCGTTTTTGTTTTTAAATCGTTTTTTCTGTAACAGCCCTTTTTATTATCATTCATTGGATCTTATATGTAAATTCCAGACATTTTTGTTCTGTAGTTTCTTTGCAAACAGCTTTTCAAATTTCAAACTTTCAAGCGTACTGTGTTTTTTCTTTTGGGGGGGTTTTCCGGCGGCTGCTCTGCGCTGTGATCGGCGGCTAGTCGGGTTTCTCCGGCGTGTTCGGCGGGGTTAAACCAGCTGTTTCTGCAGGTTTCGGTGAGTGTTCGGCGGGTTTGCGGCCCCCTGCAGTACGGGGACCCTGTGGTGCTTGCTGAATACACTGCAGGGTCGGCGAACTAGGATTGCCGAATTGCAGGGAACGAAAAGTCAACGAACGTACGGTGACTTTTCGATTTCTCTTTGAATAACCCTGCTAGAATCGCCCTACCAAAGCATATTTGCTGTCCTCCTCCTGACATGCATATCTTCAAAGAGAGAATGGGCTATATATTACAAAGATGGTGCTAACTTAACCAGAGCTCTTGTAAATTTACATTTGTAATATTAACCTATATGTTTTCTCCCCCAGTTCCCCTTCCTCTGTAATGTGCTGCTTCCTATCTCCCCCCACCCTATGTCACTCTCTCTGGACCCCCCCCCCCATATCTCTTCCAATCTGTTTATATTAAAAGAAAGGGAAGAGCGTGATAATCACCCCATACCACCATCAAATCCCCCCACATACCTCTAGCATAATCCCCCCATAAATCCAGTATAATACCCCCAAACCTCCATCCTAAAACCCCCTTACCTTTTATCATAATCCCCCCCCATACCTCCAGAATAATCCACATACCTTCAATTTAATCCCCCCATACCTATATATAGAGGAGCCCCTAAAAAGACACCCACACACCCTGAATATAGGGAGGAGCCCCTAAAAAGACACCCGCACACCCTGAATATATGGAGGAGCCCCTAAAAAGACACCCGCACACCCTGAATATATGGAGGAGCCCCTAAAAAGACACCCGCACACCCTGAATATAGGGAGGAGCCCCTAAAAAGACACCCGCACACCCTGAATATATGGAGGAGCCCCTAAAAAGACACCCGCACACCCTGAATATATGGAGGAGCCCCTAAAAAGACACCCGCACACCCTGAATATAGGGAGGAGCCCCTAAAAAGACACCCGCACACCCTGAATATATGGAGGAGCCCCTAAAAAGACACCCGCACACCCTGAATATATGGAGGAGCCCCTAAAAAGACACGCGCACACCCTGAATATAGGGAGGAGCCCCTAAAAAGACACCTGCACACCCTGAATATAGGGAGGAGCCAGTGCGTGTCGTTCCCAGCCGAAACACACACATTACTGTACAGCTCTGTGATACCCTCAAACACACCGCACATTACTGTACAGCTCTGTGATACCCTCAAACACACCGCACATTACTGTACAGCTCTGTAATACCCTCATACACACCGGACACCGCACATTACTGTACAGCTCTGTGATACACTCAAACACACCGCACATTACTGTACAGCTCTGTGATACACTCAAACACACCGCACATTACTGTACAGCTCTGTGACACCCTCAAACACACCGCACATTACTGTACAGCTCTGTGATACCCTCAAACACACCGCACATTACTGTACAGCTCTGTGATACCCTCAAACACACCGCACATTACTGTACAGCTCTGTGATACCCTCAAACACACCGCACATTACTGTACAGCTCTGTAATACCCTCATACACACCGGACACCGCACATTACTGTACAGCTCTGTGATACACTCAAACACACCGCACATTACTGTACAGCTCTGTGACACCCTCAAACACACCGCACATTACTGTACAGCTCTGTGATACCCTCAAACACACCGCACATTACTGTACAGCTCTGTGATACCCTCAAACACACCGCACATTACTGTACAGCTCTGTGATACCCTCAAACACACCGCACATTACTGTACAGCTCTGTGATACCCTCAAACACACCACACATTACTGTACAGCTCTGCGATACCCTCAAACACACCGCACATTACTGTACAGCTCTGCGATACCCTCAAACACACCGCACATTACTGTACAGCTCTGTAATACCCTCATACACACCGGACACCGCACATTACTGTACAGCTCTGTGATACCCTCAAACACACCGCACATTACTGGGGCAGGTATGAAATTATTTCCAGGGCTGTTTTTTATCCCCAGTCCGGCCCTGCTCAGGTGGGGCACGGGCTTCCTCTGCCCCTACCTGGATCTGCCAGGGGTGTGTCAGTGTATGTCTGTGTGTCATGTCGGTGTTTGTCTGTGTGTGTTTGCGTGTCAGCATGTGTTTTTGTGTCAATGTATGTCTGTAATCTTTCTTGACCTCTCGTCTGCCTTTGACATGGTCGACCGCACGTTCCACCTGCAAACTCTTATTCTTATTTCACCTACACATCCTCTGTAGGCAAACTGATCAGCTCCTTTGGGTTTCTTGCACCACCTATATGCTGATGACACAAACATATACCTCTCCTCGTCTGCTGTCCTGGATCTGGTTACTGCCTTGGTGTCATATCCCGAAATGTTACCGGAATCCACTTGGTTCACTCAGGACGAGGCCGGACCGGACACGAGCAAGGATTGTCTGGACACGAGTTTCTTCAGGAAAGGCAAACTTTATTGTGACGTCACAGAAGATGCTCAGACAGGATTGAAATCGCAAAGACTGAGCCCCGAGTTCACCCCGACAAGGGGTCTTATACCCCGAATACATAATTAGGTACATCCCAATTAGCCCACCTCCCGGTGACACTCTCCCACCCCACGTGGGTTAATACCTCCCTTAGTCTAATACAAAGACATTCCATTAAATTGGCCGTAAATTGGCAAACTTCATGTTAGTTTCGACAGATCATGATTAGTTCTTACATTCAGTCCGGGCTATGCTCGCCTCCCTAACGCCTGTACTTATTTGTTGCGGGTAGCACCTGGTCTATCTTCTATGCTTCCCTTTGTCTTGCTGGGGCCTCTGTGACCTTGATGTATCCACTTCTCATTCTATCCCTTCGTGCCAGGAACAGCCTCGATCTTTCTCAGGTTTTAAATGCTTTTCTGCTAATCTAACACATTCCTAAATTTCTACGTATGCTTCATTCTAGTTTCAGCTAAAACCTACCTAGTTATTTTCAAGTGAACCAATATTCTGAACAAGATGGCCGCCTGGCTTATAATGGCGGCCAGCTTCCAGCCCGATTCCACTTCAAAACCAGGGTAAATGCGGCCATGGCCACAAGAAATCCAAAAGCCGTGCTGCCTCCCCATGAAAGCTACCTCTGCAGCACCTTTCAGACCTTGCCCTTGAGTCCTGACTTTACCTGCAAGATCTGCAGTACACTATGTGGTGTATTTTGGCCTAGGCCAACAAGGCCTAGGGCGGCACTTTCCAGGGGGCGGCGGCCCGCACTGGTGGCCCCACCCCTAATTTTTTTTTTTTTTAATACTTTTGCAAAGTATTTTGCCAGGAAGGATACATTGAGATTTCACTAATTTTCAAGCATGTCCTGGGTAGGCAAGGCCTAGGCTTTCACTTTCCAGGGGGCAGCAAAAAACCTCATCACTAAATGGGTTACTCACAGAGCACCGAAATGACGCCAACATTTTGGTGTTCTGTGGTTCCCTGCACTTCGGGGAATAAAATTTCCCCACCCTGCAGTGAATTCACCATTCACCGCAGGGTCCCCAAAGTGCATGGAGTCGGCCGCTGAATGCTGCCACCGCAAACCCGTGGCCTGCTGTTTTCAAAAGAACTACTGAACGAAAATGTCTGGAATTTACATATAAGATCCTATGATTGGTAATAAAAAGTTCTGTTACAGAAAAAAGAAAAACCGCTATTAAAGAAAAAGGGGGGGGACTTTGCTGAAAAATTACTAAAAGGTACTAAAAAAAAAATCAATAAAGACTTTTTACTGCAGATTAAAATAATAAATGGTTTATTAGATATTGCATAAAAACGGGAATATTTTTAACATTAAAACCTATGGGGTTCGCCTGCATAAACCTGCTGATTGAAACCACCGAACATCAGGGCATTTCACTGCCATTTCTCTGCTGTTTGGTGTTCTCTGAATAGATTAACCATTACTTCTATTGGGATTTGTTCCGCCTTCAAACAGCACCGTACTTACTGGCAGTTCGCCAATCTTGTGTGTGAGCATATCACAGAGCAGTGGTGTACTTAGGGGAGTGGCGGGGGACGGGCCGCCCCAGGTACCAGTGATCATTTGGGTGTCATTAGGGGTTACTAGGAGGTACCACTGTCACTGTATGTCAGCTTTGAGCTGTGTTCTCAAACAACGAGCAGCGGAGCAGGGCGTTTGCATACGGAATAAAATCAAATAGAATAAAAATCTGATGCACTCATACACACCGCACATTGCATTGCTGAGAGTTTTATTGCTGTGAATTCTGATATGCTGACACACACACCGCACATTGAATTGCTGGGAGTTTTATTGTTGTGGATTCTGATACACTCATACACACTGCACATTATTGTGAGTTTTATTGCTGTGCAGTTCTGATATGCTCATACACAGTGCCCATTTCTGTGCAGCTCTGTGATACACTCATATGCAGTGCACGTTTCTTTGGATTTTATTGTTCAACCAATTAGAGCGTCTGTGATCCAGTATACTTGACATGCGTGGCTGTTCTTTATAAAAATGCTTGAATTTAAACATTTCATAATTTTATTTATCTCAATAGATACATTTGAAATGGTATACAAAATATATAAGTAGGCACTTGGTATCCACTTTTAATATAAAGAGAGGAAAAGGCGGAGCTATAAGAGAAAAAGGTGGAGCTTAAAGAGGAAGGGTGGGGATTAACCAGGAAGAGGTGTGCCCTTGACAGGAAGGGGTGCCTCAAATTTAAATTAGGGGGTGCACAAGTTTAGTCAGGCCTAAGGCAGCACAAAACCTAAATACACCACTGAGTACACTCGGGTGCTGTATGTAATTGCCCTGTGTGCTATTTAATGGAGACGCACCCATCATTCAGGGCTTCGTCATTGCATAACGGTGCAACTAGCCAAGTGTGAGCAACCTGAGGCCTGCTGTTCCTAACTTCTGTACTCCCAAGCTTCCCAGTACGCCTATTCCCAAGCTTCCCAGGACGCCTATTCCCAAGCTTCCCAGTACGCCTATTCCCAAGCTTCCCAGGACGCCTACTCCCAAGCTTCCCAGGACGCCTACTCCCAAGCTTCCCAGTACGCCTATTCCCAAGCTTCCCAGGACGCCTACTCCCAAGCTTCCCAGGACTCCAGACGTTACCAGTATTCTAATCTTCAGCCCTGCAATCTGTATTTGTCTCCTTCCTGCCTGTCACAGTAAGTCTCCTGGTTTTGTGTTCCCTTGTGTATTATTATCCCTTTCCTTTTCAGTCAGCCCCTTTCCTGGAGTTTCCCATCATTCACTTAATTTCTGTGCAGTACTAATAAAATCCCCATTTCATCTATTCCATTGTCTCTGTATATATCAATATCACTGCAATTGCGCTCATTCCCTCACCCACCTTGCAGCGGACGTGACACTTGAGGCGCGTTCAGTTGCTCAGTCGCTGCAAGTGCTAAGTTAGCAACATGGCACTGAACGCTGTGCTGCAGTTCAACGCTCAGCACTGCTAACTTAGCACTTGCAGCCAAGTCGAGAGGTGCTGCAGAGTAGCTGAGGGTGAGGTAGGAAAGATGGCCGCCTCCTTGGAGCAAATAAATCAATAAGGAAATGTTCAGTTTGAGGTTTTTGGTGGATCAAAACACCAAATATTTATTGGAACATGGTAAACATTAACACTAAAGTGGTAATAAAATGGACAACAGTGGATTTTGCAGATACAGCACCTTTCATTAAGCAATCCTCCGCCCTTTGCTTCAATATTCACAGCCAAACCGTTCAGTGAGACGGTTGCAGCAAACTGAACCGCTGCAACGGGGCAATTCAGCAGCTGCTGAGTAACTGAACAAGCTTTTGGTGTGACTTGACTCTGACCTTACATTTTCTCCCCACAGCCAGACAGTGACCAAATCCTGTTACTATCACCTTAAAAAAATTCTTGTATCCGCCCATTTCTACTGAAGGATCCCGAAAAGGTGCTTGTCCAATGTGCTTGTTATATAACGGCGTGATAACTGTAACTCGCTCCTCATTGTCCTCCCCAACGCCCACATTGCCCCTTTGCAATCTAATGCAGCAGCCAGTCTTATTTTTCTCACCAGACGCACCTCACGCACCTCCCCCCTCTGCCGGTCCCTCCATTGGCTTCCTGTACCGTTCAGGATACAATTTAAAATACTGACGCTCACGGTCAAATCCCTCAACAACGCAACCCCTGCTTACATGTCTTCTCTACTGCCTGTAAAATGTTTTTGTCTTCTATCCATACCTGTTCAAGGTAAATTTTATATACATTTTTTCCTATATGCTGCCAAACGTACAATCATTTAGCCTTGCATTCACTCACTGACATTACACATTAATAAGACCCTGATATTACAGATACACCCCCCCACACACACACACACAGGCGTAACTAGAAACCTCAGGGCCCCGGTGCAAGAATCCATGAAGGGGCCCCCCCTCGTCGGCTGTGCGGAGGGGCCGAGGCGGGCCATTGAAGTCAGCGGGGCATACCAGACGCCCCGCGCCTTCAAGACCCACCCTCTACGCGGGCCCCAGATATTAGACCCCCAGTATCAGACCCCAGTAATTAGCCAGTATCAGACCCCCGTAATTAGCCAGTATCAGACCCCCAGTAATTAGCCAGTATCAGACCCCAGTAATTAGCCAGTATCAGACCCCCGTAATTAGCCAGTATCAGACCCCCAGTAATTAGCCAGTATCAGACCCCAGTAATTAGCCAGTATCAGACCCCAGCAATTAGCCAGTATCAGACCCCTAGTAAATAGCCAGTATCAGACCCCAGTAATTAGCCAGTATCAGACCCCCAGTAATTAGCCAGTATCAGACCCCAGTAATTAGCCAGTATCAGACCCCAGTAATTAGCCAGTATCAGAGACCCCCAGTAAATAGCCAGTATCAGACCCCAGTAATTAGCCAGTATCAGACCCCCAGTAATTAGCCAGTATCAGACCCCCAGTAATTAGCCAGTATCAGACCCCAGTAATTAGCCAGTATCAGACCCCAGTAATTAGCCAGTATCAGAGACCCCCAGTAAATAGCCAGTATCAGACCCCAGTAATTAGCCAGTATCAGACCCCAGTAATTAGCCAGTATCAGACCCCCAGTAAATAGCCAGTATCAGACCCCCAGTAAATAGCCAGTATCAGACCCCAGTAATTAGCCAGTATCAGACCCCCAGTAAATAGCCAGTATCAGACCCCCAGTAAATAGCCAGTATCAGATCCCAGATATTAGCCAGTATCAGACCCCCAGTAATTAGCCAGTATCAGACCCCCAGTAATTAGCCAGTATCAGACCCCAGTAATTAGCCAGTATCAGAGACCCCCAGTAATTAGCCAGTATCAGAGACCCCCAGTAATTAGCCAGTATCAGACCCCTAGTAATTAGCCAGTATCAGACCCCAGCAATTAGCCAGTATCAGAGACCCCCAGTAAATAGCCAGTATCAGACCCCGGTAATTAGCGAGTATCAGACCCCCGGTAATTAGCCAGTATCAGACCCCCGGTAATGAGCAAGTATCAGAGACCCCCAGTAATTAGCCGGTATCAGAGACCCCCTAGTAAATAGCCAGTATCAGAACCCAGTAATTAGCCAGTCAGGGACCCCCCCTCCTCCACAGGGCCCCATACCAGATTAATGCTTATACCCCCCTGATGGTGGCCCTGCAAACACAAACACACATACCACCCTCTGCTCACACACACACCACCCTCTGCTCGCGCACACACCCACCCACCCTCTCTACTCGCACACACACACACCCCAGCTTGTTACATACTTACGATAGGTAAGTATGGTCTCTCTCCAATTCCCCTCCCTGCACGTGCTGGACACTTCCAGCACAGCAGGGAGGCTTTGCTTTGCTGTAGAGGGGGAAGGGACGGGGCCAGCACTCCCTATGTGAGCAGCTGTCCTCTTCTTCCTCCTCTCCCCCCCTTCCCCCGGCAGGGCCTTTACTTCTGGTGCAGCGTGTGGGAGTGCCGATCAAACAGGAGAAAGGGTGCCTGACCCCTGCCTGGACTGTGGGGCAAGCAGGGCCAGTCCGGGCCCCCCCACCCATCCGGTTGTGGGCCCCCGGGCCCAGGGGCCCGGGTGCAGTGGCACCCACTGCACCCCTGGTAGTTATGCCCCTGCACACACACACAAACACTAAACCTAAATACACAGAGACACACACACATTTCATACCTTCAGATTTTTTGTCATTCTCTGTGCGGCCAGAAGTCCTGTAATACTCCAGGATGTTTGGTTATTGATGGACACGTTACCCAACTTGCTCCTTACCAAAGGCTGGAAATAGAGGAAATTCAGAAAGGGTAATTTTACACGTAATGTTCATTATCAGCGTATAAATACTCGGTATCATTATACAGCGCGGCGTGTTCATTATCAGCGTATAGATACTCGGTATCATTATACAGCGCGGCGTGTTCATTATCAGTGTATAGATACTCGATATACAGTGCGGCGTGTTCATTATCAGCGTATAGATACTCGGTATCATTATACAGCGCGGCGTGTTCATTATCAGCGTATAGATACTCGGATCATTATACAGCGCGGCGTGTTCATTATCAGCGTGTAGATACTCGTATCATTATACAGCGCGGCGTGTTCATTATAGCTGTTAGATACTCGGAATCATATACAGCGCGGCGTGTTCATTATCAGCGTATAGATACTCGTATCATTATACAGCGCGGCGTGTTCATTATCAGCGTATAGATACTCGGTATCATTATACAGCGCGGCGTGTTCATTATCAGCGTATAGATACTCGGTATCATTATACAGCGCGCGTGTTCATTATCAGCGTATAGATACTCGCCATCATTATACCAGCGCGGCGTGTTCATTATCAGCGTATAGATACTCGGTATCATTATACAGCGCGGCGTGTTCATTATCAGCGTATAGATACTCGTATCATTATACAACGCGGCGTGTTCATTATCAGCGTATAGATACTCGGTATCATTATACAGCGCGGCGTGTTCATTATCAGCGTATAGATACTCGGTATCATTATACAGCGCGGCGTGTTCATTATCAGCGTATAGATACTCGGTATCATTATACAGCGCCTCGTGTTCATTATCAGCGTATAGATACTCGGTATCATTATACAGCGCGGCGTGTTCATTATCAGCGTATAGATACTCGGTATCATTATACAGCGCGGCGTGTTCATTATCAGCGTATAGATACTCGTATCATTATACAGCGCGGCGTGTTCATTATCAGCGTATAGATACTCGGTATCATTATACGGCGCGGCGTGTTCATTATCAGCGTATAGATACTCGGTATCATTATACGGCGCGGCGTGTTCATTATCAGCGTATAGATACTCGGTATCATTATATACGGCGCGGCGTGTTCATTATCAGCGTATAGATACTCGGTATCATTATACAGCGCGGCGTGTTCATTATCAGAGTATAGATACTCGGAATCATTATACAGCGCGGCGTGTTCATTATCAGAGTATAGATACTCGATATCATTATACAGCGCGGCGTGTTCATTATCAGCGTATAGATACTCGTATCATTATACAGCGCGGCGTGTTCATTATCAGCGTATAGATACTCGGTATCATTATACAGCGCGCTGTGTTCATTATCAGCGTATAGATACTCGGTATCATTATACAGTGCGGCGTGTTTATTATCAGCGTATAGATACTCAGTATCATTATACAGCGCGGCGTGTTCATTATCAGCGTATAGATACTCGGTATCATTATACAGCGCGGCGTGTTCATTATCAGCGTATAGATACTCCGTATCATTATATACAGCGCGGCGTGTTCATTACCAGCGTATAGATACTCGGTATCATTATACAGCGCGGCGTGTTCATTATCAGCGTATAGATACTCCGTATCATTATATACAGCGCGGCGTGTTCATTACCAGCGTATAGATACTCGGTATCATTATACAGCGCGGCGTGTTCATTATCAGCGTATAGATACTCCGTATCATTATATACAGCGGCGGCGTGTTCATTACCAGCGTATAGATACTCGGTATCATTATACAGCGCGGCGTGTTCATTATCAGCGTATAGATACTCCGTATCATTATATACAGCGCGGCGTGTTCATTACCAGCGTATAGATACTCGGTATCATTATACAGCGCGGCGTGTTCATTATCAGCGTATAGATACTCGGTATCATTATACAGCGCGGCGTGTTCATTATCAGCGTATAGATACTCGGTATCATTATACAGCGCGGCGTGTTCATTATCAGCGTATAGATACTCGTATCATTATACAGCGCGGCGTGTTCATTATCAGCGTATAGATACTCGGTATCATTATACAGCGCGGCGTGTTCATTATCAGCGTATAGATACTCGGTATCATTATACAGCGCGGCGTGTTCATTATCAGCGTATAGATACTCGGTATCATTATACAGCGCGGCGTGTTCATTATCAGCGTATAGATACTCGTTATCATTATACAGCGCGGCGTGTTCATTATCAGCGTATAGATACTCGGTATCATTATACAGCGCGGCGTGTTCATTATCAGCGTATAGATACTCGGTATCATTATACAGCGTGGCGTGTTCATTATCAGCGTATAGATACTCGGTATCATTATACAGCGCGGCGGTGTTCATTATCAGCGTATAGATACTCGGTATCATTATACAGTGCGGCGTGTTCATTATCAGCGTATAGATACTCAGTATCATTATACAGCGCGGCGTGTTCATTATCAGCGTATAGATACTCAGTATCATTATACAACGCGACGTGTTCATTATCAGCGTATAGATACTCGGTATCATTATATAGCGCGGCGTGTTCATTATCAGCGTATAGATACTCGGTATCATTATACAACGCGGCGTGTTCATTATCAGCGTATATATACTCGGTATCATTATACAGCGCGGCGTGTTCATTATCAGCGTATAGATACTCGGTATCATTATACGGCGCGGCGTGTTCGTTATCAGCGTATAGATACTCGTATCATTATACAGCGCGGCGTGTTCATTATCAGCGTATAGATACTCGTATCATTATACAGCGCGGCGTGTTCATTATCAGCGTATAGATACTCGGTATCATTATACAGCGCGGCGTGTTCATTATCAGCGTATAGATACTCGGTATCATTATATAGCGCGGCGTGTTCATTATCAGCGTATAGATACTCGTATCATTATACAGCGCGGCGTGTTCATTATCAGCGTATAGATACTCGTATCATTATATAGCGCGGCGTGTTCATTATCAGCGTATAGATACTCGGTATCATTATACAGCGCGGCGTGTTCATTATCAGCGTATAGATACTCGGTATCATTATACAGCACGGCGTGTTCATTATCAGAGCGTATAGATACTCGGTATCATTATACAACGCGGCGTGTTCATTATCAGCGTATAGATACTCGGTATCATTATACAGCGCGGCGTGTTCATTATCAGCGTATAGATACTCGGTATCATTATACAGCGCGGTGTGTTCATTATCAGCGTATAGATACTCATCATCATTATACAGCGCGGCGTGTTCATTTTCAGCGTATAGATACTCGGTATCATTATACAGCGCGGCGTGTTCATTTTCAGCATATAGATACTCGGTATCATTATACAGCGCGGCGTGTTCATTTTCAGCGTATAGATACTCGGTATCATTATACAGCGCGGCGTGTTCATTATCAGCATATAGATACTCGGTATCATTATACAGAGCGGCGTGTTCATTATCAGCGTATAGATACTCGGTATCATTATACAGCGCGGCGTGTTCATTATCAGCGTATAGATACTCGGTATCATTATACGGCGCGGCGTGTTCATTATCAGCGTATAGATACTGGGTATCACTATACAGCGCGGCGTGTTCATTATCAGCGTATAGATACTCGGTATCATTATACAGTGCGGCGTGTTCATTATCAGCGTATAGATACTCGGTATCATTATACAGCGCGGCGTGTTCATTATCAGTGTATAGATACTCGGTATCATTATACAGCGCGGCGTGTTCATTATCAGCGTATAGATACTCGGTATCATTATACAGCGCGGCGTGTTCATTATCAGCGTATAGATACTCGGTATCATTATACAGCGCGGCGTGTTCATTATCAGCGTATAGATACTCGGTATCATTATACAGCGCGGCGTGTTCATTATCAGTGTATAGATACTCGGTATCATTATACAGTGCGGCGTGTTCATTATCAGCGTATAGATACTCGGTATCATTATACAGCGCGGCGTGTTCATTATCAGCGTATAGATACTCGGTATCATTATACAGCGCGGCGTGTTCATTATCAGTGTATAGATACTCGGTATCATTATACAGCGCGGCGTGTTCATTATCAGCGTATAGATACTCGGTATCATTATACAGCGCGGCGTGTTCATTATCAGTGTATAGATACTCGGTATCATTATACAGCGGGCGTGTTCATTATCAGCGTATAGATACTCGGTATCATTATACAGCGCGGCGTGTTCATTATCAGCGTATAGATACTCGGTATCATTATACAGCGCAGCGTGTTCATTATCAGCGTATAGATACTCGGTATCATTATACAGCACGGCGTGTTCATTATCAGCGTATAGATACTCGGTATCATTATACAGTGTGGCGTGTTCATTATCAGCGTATAGATACTCGGTATCATTATACAGCGCGGCGTGTTCATTATCAGCGTATAGATACTCGGTATCATTATACAGCACGGCGTGTTCATTATCAGCGTATAGATACTCGGTATCATTATACAGCGCGGTGTGTTCATTATCAGCGTATAGATACTCATCATCATTATACAGCGCGGCGTGTTCATTATCAGCGTATAGATACTCGGTATCATTATACAGCGCGGTGTGTTCATTATCAGCGTATAGATACTCGGTATCATTATACAGCGCGGCGTGTTCATTATCAGCGTATAGATACTCGGTATCATTATACAGTGTGGCGTGTTCATTATCAGCGTATAGATACTCGGTATCATTATACAGCGCGGCGTGTTCATTATCAGCGTATAGATACTCGGTATCATTATACAGCGCGGCGTGTTCATTATCAGCGTATAGATACTCGGTATCATTATACAGCGCGGCGTGTTCATTATCAGCGTATAGATACTCGATATCATTATACGGTGCGGTGTTTTCCTGTATAATGGTTATGGTCCTCTATATAATCTCCCTACCTACCATTTTCTGGCCCCCCTTTTCCGCAGGGTCCCTCACGCTGGATACTGAGGCTCTCTTGGTGTCGGGTTTGGAAGCCATGGTGCGTCGCGCTCTCTCCTCGTCGGCTTCACGGCTGAGGCTGGTGGGGATCGGAGTCGTGCAGCGATGTAGGGACAGGATCCAGGTAAATATTGATTTCAACGGCCGTGGCGATGAAGCTTTGTAGGTCGCTGCGGAGGCAGAATGTCATGTGTCGATTTGGCAAGGTGACAGCTAATCCTTTGTGTCAATAACAAGGCTTACTTGTGGCACCAACAGAGGTGTGTCTGTGCCCGGGGAAACACGACTTGTGAAGAGAAATGGCACCTTGTGATCAGGTGTGAAGCCAGACTGAATATTTACATTTTCTCCCATGTGAGATCTTGACAGAGCCAAGCATTCCACGGACTCTCAGTGACCCCAAAAACCCACTTTTTATCCTCAGTCATACCTAGCCATTAGTTTATGTTTACAGTTGTAATCTTAGGCTAGGGACAGATGAGCGCATTTTCTGCGGCCACCGTCAAAATGTACGTCGATGCGTGCGCACGCATTTTTTCACGGAATACGCTTAAGTGGTCAGACGACCACAGTCGCACAGTCGCAGGTACTCACCAACGCAATTGTAGGGAAATCCGGCTGTTTGAACGTTATGTAGGCCGCACACTAGCAGCGTCTGACGTCTCCTAATCACGCACACACGCTGCCATGCGGACGCAGCGCACTCTGTACGTCTGTAGCAGCGGTTTCACGTTCTGAGAAAAATGCGTTCATTTGCCGGTTGCGTGGTGTCGGCGCACTTTTGTACGCACGTACTGCGTATATTGGCCGTCATTGGCCGTTATGTGCTGCTACTGCCGCCGTGATTTAGTGCGCCTGCACGCGCGTTCCGACTGCCCCACTCTGACCCTAGCCTAAGTCGGCAAAGCGTGAGGACACACATAGAGACCACGTGGCATACCAGATTAGAAATGGCTTACAGCAGGGGTCAGCAGGGGCCTCAGTCCAACCTCAGTGTAAACGTAAAGGGACACTACCACTAAAAAACTGTAACTAGATTACTTGTACATTACAAACGAAAACACATTATAAAACACATGCTGCTGCTGTTTTTTTCTTTGAAGTAATCGCATGTGAAAAGGAAAAATAAAATGAGTTTTATTTTATCTCAGGTTTCCAGTTTGTGGATTTTTCCCATGATGCAACATTTACCAAAAATCATATGGTTAGTTTTACTTTAACTGTGCTTTATATTCTACAGTACTTAACAGTTAATGCTGCAGTGGGGGCTAAGAGATGGCAGCTGCATAAAATAAGACAGGGGGAGCTTAAAAGACTTCTAATCTACCCCCTAGTGATGTCCTTTGAATACATCCCACACATTACAATGATGTGAGTTGGTGACTCCATTCTATGACCAAAACCACTGCACAAAGACTCATGGGTCAGCACCAGAGCATGAAGGAGCCAGGTTATCAGTCACACGTTGATGGCCATCTTGAAACTCGTTGTTCGCCTTCAGTAAACACATACAGTTACATACATATGTAACGGTTTATTCGACAGGTCCCGATCTGACGTCTCCGGCTACAGTGAATGAAAAACCTGACGCGGGTACAACACAACCTCTCAATCAGTAATTAGACGCCTGGACTTAATTAATCGCTGAACAATATCGCGTGATATCAGATATCTCTTATTCTTCTGTTAAATCTATGTTGACCTCAGTGAGGACAAAATGTAACCCCCCCCCTCCCTTAAACTGATGAACTCCCATGATGCTCTGCTGGTCTCGGTCTACAAAAGCCAGGGTCGTCTCAATGACTGAAGGCGATTTATTTTGTAAAATGTAGACCGTTTCTCTCAAACGGGTCCATCGTACTTTGCTGGTGCACTGGCCACGTCCAGAAAACTGGGGTTAGGTGCCACAGATCTTGTCGTCGCCCCCCTCAGTCGTTCGGATACAGATTGTGGGAACAGGGACTGCTTGTTCAAATTCTAGATCATTTTATTAAAAAAACACCAACTCCAAGGATTAGAGACAGGCAGAAGCTCTTTAATGGAGTAGGGTCATACACAAGAAAATGGCCGCCACATTTACCTCACAGTTGCCAACTGTCCCAGTTTTCCACGGACGGTCCTGGGTTTCATCTTTTTGTCATGGGACAACGTCCCTGGTTTTGAGTCTTGCAGTGCATGAGGTAAATTTAGAGTTCAGGGACAATTAAACCCCAGGACACCGAGCACTAATCCAGGAACCGATCAGGGCTCCTCTGAATGGTGGCCCCTGTGTTTACTGTGTGGGCAGCTCTCAAGTTGGCTGAAGACAAGTCTCAAGTATGAGGCCTCACATAACTACGCAGAATTTTACCCCGTTTCAGTTAATATATGCTCACATATATGCTCGACGTCTTGGTACAACGTGAGACGTCGAAATAAACGCCATCCGGCGAGAAGGAACTTACACCAAAATCCAGCGCCCTGATGTCCCCGACACGCTTACAGGATAGAAGGCAGAACAAAACCAACAGTTTAGCAGACAATTGACGCAAAGACAATGATGTATTAACCGGCCATGAGCGGAGGAACGACACCACCATAGTCACGTCCCACGTAGAGGAGTAGCGGGGTGTCGGGGGACGAGACAGACGTACCCCTTTGAGAAGGCGGCAGACCAAAGGGTGTCTACCCAGGGGGAAATGATCAAAACCCCGATGGCCCGCCGACAAAGCTGACCGGTACACATTGATGGTACGAAAAGCCAAACCCGAATCAAACAATGAAGACAGGAAATCCAGAACAGAGTCTAGAGGGGCAGAAGTGGAATCTTCACCCCTTCGCAAACACCAACCGTGCCAAGCTGACCAGGCAGAACGGTAGGCCCCTCTTGTGCCCGGGGCCCAAGCGTGCTGGAGCAATTCCTCAGTTCTCGGCAAAATTCCTGTGGCCCGCCACGAGAACCGGAAACCAACCAGACCACTAGGGGTAGTCGACGCTCCAGCAGCAATGGGTGAGGGAGGCCGTCCGGTCCCGTAAGCAGGGACGACGAGTCTGGAATCCGCCTGGGCGGGGCCAGAGAGTATTCCAACAGGAGGGGAAACCACGGCTGGGACCGCCATAGCGGTGTCACCAAGACCAGTTCCGCACCGGTGTCGTAAAGACGCCTCAAAACACGTAACAACAGCTGAAACGGAGGGAAGGCGTAAAGACGACCCTCCGGCCACACTTGGAGGGAGGCGTCCGTGCCCTCCGCCTCCGGACGCCAACTGTAAAAAGCCGGCAACTGCCGATTCAGTCTGGATGCGAACAGATCCATCTTGAGAGGACCCCACAGCCTGTCTATGGCGGCAAACACAGATGGCATCAGGCGCCAATCCCCTGAATCCGTCAGGTGGCGTGAATTCCAGTCCGCCACTGTATTGGCGAGACCTGGAAGATACTGGGCCACGAACAGACAGCGGGGAAGACAGAAATCCCATAGATCGGCCGCCGCCAACGTCAGAGCCATCGACCGAGGTCCCCCCAGGGCATTGATGTACCGGACAGCCGACAGGTTGTCCAGTTTCAGAAGGATACAGCGGTGGTCGGTCCCCCTGGAGAAACATTTCAGGGCGAAAAACGCCGCCATGAGCTCCAGAGCATTGATGTAGAGGTGTAACTCTTGGGTCGACCAACCACCTCCTGTCTCCGTCTCGGCGCAACGCGCCCCCCAACCCGAACGACTCGCGTCGGATTCTATGGTCAGTGACGGTACGGGAAGACGCACTGGGCGAGCATTCCAACGAGACCAGTCTGTGAGCCACCATGTCAGATCCGTCTTCGCATCGTCCGAGAGGGGAACCCTGCGGGAATAATCCGCCACCGACCGGAGAGAACGGGCCTTCAATCTCTGGAGGGCCCTGTAGTATAATGGAGCAGGCAGAACTGCCAAACGAGTCGCCGCTAGGAGACCAATCACCCTCGCCAACTCCCTCAGGGTGGGAGAGTGGTCCCTGAGGAGGGAGCGTACCTCCTTGCGGATGGATCGGACCTTGGGAAGCGGGACGCTGAGCGTCATGGCATGCGAATCTAGGAGGAAACCCAGAAATTCCAGACAACGCGTGGGAACCAACAGAGACTTCTCCACATTGATCAGGAAGCCCAAGTCCTGCAAGAGGGAGAGCGTCCATGACAAATGTAGACGAAGGGACTCCGAGGAATCCGACATCAACAGGATGTCGTCCAGGTAGATCACGAGCCAAACACCCCTCACCCGGAGGGACTCCACAACTGGTTTCATAAGCTTCGTGAAGCACCACGGAGCGGATGAAAGGCCGAACGGTAGACACGCGAAGCGCCACATGTGACCGCGCCAGGGGAAGTATAGGAAATCTCTGGAAGCTGGCGCCATGGGGACGGAGAGGTATGCGTCCTTCAGATCTAATTTGACAAGCCAATCTCGTTCGTTGAGTATATCCCTGAGGGTATGAAAACCTTTCATCTGGAAATGGCGGTATGACACCCATAAATTCAGTTCCCTGAGATTTATAACTGGGCGTGTCCCGCCCCCTTTCTTCGCAACGAGGAACAGGTTGCTCACAAACTTGGGGGAGTCCCAAGCGACTTCCTCTATGGCCCCTTTCAATGCCAGGGCCACAACCTCGTCTTGAACTAACCGTTCCTGTTCCACGGAAAAACTGAGAGGTCGTGGTGGTAGAGACTGGAAGGGGGGGGGGGTAGTCTCGAAATCTATCAATCCTCTGACGGCATCTAAAACCCAGGGGTCTGCTGTAATCAATTCCCATTTCGGGAGACAAAATTGGATACGGCCCTCCCCACCCGAACAGACAAATGAGGAACAATAAATGGAAGTCTTACCAGTCTGTCGTCGAGCGCGGAACTGGTCTCTGCCGCCTCGGAATCCGCAGCCTCTCCAGGCCTGAGCCCGGGCCGAGGGTCCATAAGCGGGGGGACCAGAATCGGTGGTATTAGAGGTACGGAAGGAGCCTCTGGTAATGCCCACAGATCCAGCGCGGCTGGCAGAGCGGCCTCTTCCTCTACCAGCCCGGTCGAAAACCACCTTCTTGGGGAACACTTTCTTAATGGCCGTCTCCACCTTATCCAGTGCGGTAAAGGCGCTGATGTATGTGCCCATATTTTTTATAAAGCCATCCCCAAATAGAAGGCCTTGAGCCTTGGCACCTTTATCCTTATTGGCCATGGATGTAAGCGGAGGATCCATCCTCAGAATCAGAGACTTGCGTCTCCAGCGGCCAAAGCTGCATTCGCACCGCCCAACAGGCATAAGGAGCGATGGATGCAGCCTGTGGCGTCTTCCAGATCCAAGGGGGTACCTTGTAAACGAGCATCCTCCACCATGTCAAGGAGGTAAATCAACGGGGGTGCAACATCTAACACTTTATCTTCACAGACTCTGAAAGCCATATCAACCCCTTTTTTGGGGGACCGTCCTTTGTTGGTCATAAATTTTACAAAATCCTCATCCACCACCGGAGTGAGACAGGTCTTGCCCGCGGTGGTAGGACGAGGGCATTCCGCCCTCATATTCACAAAATAATGGAAGTGCACTTTTTTTTTCTTCTTCATTTTTCTTTTCCAATGTTTCAGCATTTCCAGAGTATCTCAGCTATGGCTGGAGCTGCAGCAGTGTCTCCTGCACTAGATGTGGATGCAGACACAATTTGAGATTCAGAGTGGGGGGGGGGAGCCTGAGGATGATCTCACATAGGAGAATAACAGTGAATTAAACTGCCTTCTTCTGCCTGCAGGAACAACTCAACCCTCAAGGAGGAACCACCTGAACCCAAGGAGGAACCACCTGAAGATGCACTGAAAAAGATACGTATATATAAATATTTTTTGAGATTTTGTATATTTTACGTATCCTAGTTTTAAATGCGAGACAACTATTTGTTATCGCCCTCATATTCACCCTGGTCTCCTTATCCATAGGGAGCTGCATGTGGGCATCCACCCACATTTCCACGTGAGGCATCGGGGACCATGCGGTGGAGCGTGGATGTAAGACTCCCGCCGGGGAAAACATCGGGCGGCCCTGAGGGTCACACACAACCTCTTTGGCAGACAGTAAAGGTGGTGGGGGCCTTTCCTCCTCGGCCAACATCATGCGGAGCATATAGTTCTATAGCTCCATCATCCTCCCCATGCTCGGGTTCCTCATTCGGAGTCCGTGTGTTTGGGGAACCGGCCAGTACCCGTAGGTAAAGGCCTATCTTTTGAGACCGCCACCAGCACCCCGCGGTCAGGGGCTCTCTTTTGCGAGGACACCTCGCCATCATCAGAAAGCAGAGTTTCGGGGATGCCAGCCCCTCTTGGAGGAATATCGATGTGCTTAGTCTTAGCACGTTTCTTAAGGCTAGGTTCAACCGAGCCAGAGGGTACAGCCGGGTCTAGAGGGGGAGCAGGGCCTGTACCGGGAGGGGGGGGGGCGATGTAATGGAAGCAACCGCTTCATCCATGGTCCTTCTGAAGGACAGAGACAGTATGGAGACAGCTGAAGATAGTGAGCGAGTAATGGACGCTTGCAATGCTGCCTCTATGGCGGCAAAACGAGCCGCCGGTTTTGAACGTTTCCTCGGGGGGGGGGGGCAAACGTGTCCGACTGCTCAGAGCGCCGGGAGCTCCCTGCAGAATCCGATTCCCCAGTATGGGGAGACCTGTCGCCCCGAGATGGGTTGAGAAGGGCCAACACTCCGGACTATAACACCCCCTGTGATCCGTTCGTAGCAAGGGAGCAGGAAGTGTGACTGATCACGAGGATACACGCGGTCAGGTGATGCCCAAGATGGCCACCGGTATCTCACGTGCGTCACCCGCGATATCCCAGGCGGCCGCGAGGGCACCAGCGCAGGAGGATGGGAGGAATCCGTGTGAGCGTAGCAGGCTGCGATGTAAATAGGCACTCAAATAACCAGCGGTAACGCTGAACAACCGGTGGCGGGAGAACTCGGAAGAAACCTAAAGCTGGACCTGCCGAGATTTCCCACCGGGCGCTGACCCCTGCGGTTATAGCCGGGGTAAGTCAGCACCCGTTGCAGTGAAGATATATATATATATATATTTTACTATCTATAACCTGAAAGGAAAAAAATATATAAATATAAAAACAGAGGAGAAAAATATACTTATCTTGTCTGATCAGGAGCAGTAAAGAAAGAGGGCGTTACTGCAACAGCCTGTTTATGGACTAGGGGCGGGGCTTACTAAGAGGAGGGGTACCCCACGTTGGGGGCTTGACCTGTTTTTTTTCATGTTCTTGTTATTACCCCTATAGCAGTAAAGAAAAGTGATAAAGAAAGAGATTGCAAATATGAAGCCACCGAGGCCTGCCTTAAAATTCAGTTTTGTACGCACACACCACAAATGATAGTTTTTATTGAATTCAATACGTAAGGTTTACTTCTGAAAAAAATATATAATTGAACCGTAATATATGTCTATGTGCACGGGTAATTAATAAATAAATATTTTGTGCTTTGGTGAACAAAAACCTCAAATTTAACATTGCTGTACGGAATTGTTACTTGCTTCATGGCGGCGGCCATCTTTACTACATCACACTCAGCTACTCGCAGCATCTCCTCGAGTCGCTGCAAGTGCTACGTTAGCAGTGCTGAGCAGCTGAACGGCGTTCAATGGCAAGTTGCTAACTCAGCACTTGCAGCGGCTGAGGTATTGAACGCCCCTCTGCAACCCAGCTAGCCACAAATTGGCTGGATTATTGTGTTGATTTTAATGCCTGGAACCCTGCATACCGCTGAGCGGCCAGACTTGGTCCGTCACAGAATGAAAAAATTTCATAAAGAAAAAAAAGAAGTGTTCTACACTTTGACGTTCTTTACTTTTATGGGACAATTTCGCTGCCGCAGAATTGTGGCGATCTACACCGTATTTCACCAGTATTTGGGGAAAAGACAGACTGCCACAAACATACACTATTCTGTGCAATTCAGTGGCAGAGGGATTAACCCCTTAAGTAACAACCTAGTTGGCGCATCCTAAGAATGGCTCTAATATAGAATTAAAGAATCATATTCCCTATTGGAAGGCCTGAGAAAAAGCAGTCAGAACAGCTAGAGGTCATACATGGAGGATAGTAATACAGGAAGAGGAGTCCACAGGAAGACAGATAAAAAGGAGGAGACAAAACACGCCAAGCCAGGAATCGTTATACAGGTAAGCAGAAAACAAGGAACATGCTCTTGGTTAAGAATAAACCACGAAAAGGCCACACGATGGAGAATGATGAATTATAGTTTATTATTGCAGAAGCCATTTACACATCACAGCAATTCAAAGAACTGCATCCCAGAGCTCATGTGTCACATTCCCCATGTGCAGCATGGAACTCTGGGTAAGACATGCAAACGACGTCTGCAATGTCTCATTTTTTTCATCCTGGATCTGCTTTCACATATGACCCTTCAAATCATTGCCACGCCATAGTAAATTGCTTATTTAGCAGAGATCAGGTTCAAGCAACTGGTCACAGCCACCCCTGGAAAAATATATCTCCAAAAACTAGATCTGATTGGCCCGCGTCATTTATGTGGGCCAAAATGTCTGATTGGTCCACTGCGTCACCCATCTGATGCAAGGAAGGAGGAGCTACAAAAAAATCAGACACCATCAAGCGTCCCCCTGTCATTAATGCTGCCAGATGTGTTGCCGCAGTGCACCTGTCACCGAAAAGCACTGGAATGATGTGCAGGTCGGCAAGGAGTGGAAAAGAGTGCAAGGGATGTCGAGCCCAATTCATAACACGGAACTTTCCAACCAAAGAACAGAATTCAACTGGACGGAGAAAAAGAAAAGACAAGACACTCTTACTGCAAAGTGTTAATGTGAATACATTCCATAACATACAATAAATTACAGACATTTTATAAATAGTCATTTTTACTCTACTCCTCTTGTTCCTCCGGCATGACGACCGGCTGGTATTGCTCTTGGAAGAGTCTTTCATTCTCCTCAGAGTGCAGGTCATTAAAAGTGATTGTCTTCATATGTTCAGGAAGGTGAGCGAACTCGTCTTCGTTCATGTCAAACTCTTCCATGTTGGAGCGGAGCAGCCACCAATGTCCAAAAAACCCAACATCCAGCACCCTGCTGGGGAATTCAGACCAGCGCGGCTTGAGGTGCGAGCACTGGGCAGCGTACAGGGCGACATCGGGGTCGTAAGGGGACTCGTACACAAGAGAAAACACCATGAGGTTGACATAGCGCAGGCGGCCTTGGTTGGTCAGGTCAGCGAGATGCTGCAGGTGTCGGTCGGATTTTCCACTTCGTGTCCATGGGGAAAGCAGGAGGAGGGATTCAGAGGCCTCCATAAAAGAGCACTGGAACGACTCCAGCGAGGGGGACTTGGAGGAGCAGACACTGATTCCCGACAAGAGAGAAATGTAGAAGGCGGCTTTGCCGGGACGTTCCTTGGCTCCTGTTACAATGTCCTTGCAGGCCTCAGCATAGTCATGGAGGAGGCTTTTTACCCAAATGCCTGCAAGAAGATATAGAGCAGAAAGAAAAAGGTTATAGGGGTTTATTCAGAAACCACAAGAAAAAACACTGATACAACGGTCTTATAAAGCCAGCGCCAATCAAAAATGAAGTCTACACAGCTGCAGGAGAAGCTTCAATGAAAAGGACGGAGCTCTGGGATATGGAGTCCGTCCCTCCCAGCACAGGGTGACAGGAGGGAGCTCTGGGATAAGGAGTCTGTCCCTCCCAGCACAGGGTGACACAGACAGGAGGGAGCTCTGGGATATGGAGTCTGTCCCTCCCAGCACAGGGTGACACAGACAGGAGGGAGCTCTGGATATGGAGTCTGTCCCTCCCAGCACAGGGTGACACAGACAGGAGGGAGCTCTGGGATATGGAGTGTGTCCCTCCCAGCACAGGGTGACACAGACAGGAGGGAGCTCTGGGATATGGAGTCTGTCCCTCCCAGCACAGGGTGACACAGACAGGAGGGAGCTCTGGGATATGGAGTGTGTCCCTCCCAGCACAGGGTGACACAGACAGGAGGGAGCTCTGGGATATGGAGTCTGTCCCTCCCAGCACAGGGTGACAGACAGGAGGGAGCTCTGGGATATGGAGTCTGTCCCTCCCAGCACAGGGTGACACAGACAGGAGGGAGCTCTGGGATATGGAGTCTGTCCCTCCCAGCACAGGGTGACACAGACAGGAGGGAGCTCTGGGATATGGAGTCTGTCCCTCCCAGCACAGGGTGACACAGACAGGAGGGAGCTCTGGGATATGGAGTCTGTCCCTCCCAGC
The DNA here is from genome assembly GCA_009667805.1 of Leptobrachium leishanense. Taxonomy (NCBI): domain Eukaryota; kingdom Metazoa; phylum Chordata; class Amphibia; order Anura; family Megophryidae; genus Leptobrachium; species Leptobrachium leishanense. Next base: position 40,802,277 of record CM019065.1, read on the forward strand.
ACAGGGTGACACAGACAGGAGGGAGCTCTGGGATATTAGGAGCAGGCAGTGGGTGTCTGGGCTGTAGAAGGGTCTGTCCCTCCAGAATCAGTAGCGTTTGGAGGAATGGCCGCCCCAAAACGTGTGTAACTTGCAGTGCGATCACTCAGTCCCGTGGCCGCAGGACTCACCCATCCTCCCGGTCCTCAGTCTCTCCCAGCGTCCGAGCTTCCTCACTTCTCCCGCCGGAGGGCTCACAGGGGCAGCGTTGGAGCATGACCTCCGAAACAGCATCCTAATGCTGCGCGCTGCCATGATTATTTGCCAGCACTTTACGCTCTTCCGGTCTCAGCTGCCCTTTGATGTGCGCTTCATTCATCTTCCGCCCGGAAACACGGGCTGCAGCGATTCAGTTCCGTTTACAATCACCGAGGCATTTGTTCTGGGGGTATATCGGGTGTGTTGAGTGTCAGGGTGACCCGGGCTACTCCCCGGTGTGTCTGTGGCGCGCAGTATAATGCACAGCTGCCTGGGGGCATCGGACTGTTCGAGAAACGACACGTTCCGGCCTGCGTGTTTCTATTCCGGGAGGCGGGACGTGTCAAAGGCCGGGAGAGACCATACAGGGAAACGGGATGTCTGTATAATTACCGCAAGAAATGTAGTGACCCTGAAAGCGTTTGATGTTCGTACTGAATAAGAATAGGACATTTGCTCGTTTTCTCTGTTAAAAGCCGCTCTGCGCTGTTTCATTTTGCAGTAGGAGGGTATTAGTAATATTGCCTCCCCTCTGGCTGCATTTTGGTAGAGTCCGGTGAGGGAGCTGACGCGGAGGCTGTGAGGAGTATCTGCCTGTGCTCTCACTCAGTATGGCCTCAGCACAGGACCTCAGGTTCCAAGGTATGGAGACCACACGTCATTAATGCTCCTCCGCCGTGATATGTACTCACCCAACACCCCCCCCCCCGTGATATGTACTCACCCAACCCCCCCCCCCCCGTGATATGTACTCACCCAACCCCCCCCCCCCGTGATATGTACTCACCCAACCCCCCCCCTCCCGTGATATGTACTCACCCAACACCCCCCCGTGATATGTACTCACCCAACCAACACCCCCCCCCCCCCCGTGATATGTACTCGCCCTGTCCCCCTCACACCGTGACCTGTACTCGCCTTGTCCCCCCCCCCTCGCTCGGTGACATGTACTCGCCCTGTCCCCCCCTCGCTCGGTGACATGTACTCGCCCTGTCCCCCCCCCCCTCGCTCGGTGACATGTACTCGCCCTGTCCCCCCCCCTCCCTCGGTGACATGTACTCGCCCTTCCCCCCCCTCCCTCCGGTGACATGTACTCGCCCTGTCCCCCCTCGCTCGGTGACCTGTACTCGCCCTGTCCCCCCCCCTCACTCGGTGACATGTACTCGCCCTGTCCCCCCCCCCCTCGCTCGGTGACATGTACTCGCCCTGTCCCCCCCCCTCGCTCGGTGACATGTACTCGCCCTGTCCCCCCCCCTCCCTCCGGTGACATGTACTCGCCCTTCCCCCCCCCCTCACTCGGTGACATGTACTCGCCCTGTCCCCCCCCTCACTCGGTGACATGTACTCGCCCTGTCCCCCCCCTCCCTCGGTGACATGTACTCGCCCTGTCCCCCCCCTCCTCGGTGACATGTACTCGCCCTGTCCCCCCCCTCCCTCGGTGACATGTACTCGCCCTGTCCCCCCCCTCCACTCGGTGACATGTACTCGCCCTGTCCCCCCCCCTCCCTCAGTGACATGTACTCGCCCTGTCCCCCCCCCTCCCTCGGTGACATGTACTCGCCCTGCCCCCCCCCTCCCTCGGTGACATGTACTCACCCTGCCCCCCCCCCTCACTCGGTGACATGTACTCGCCTGGGTTGCACCAGCTTGGTCGCCCGGTACCGGCACTCTGGGGACACTGTTTGCAGTCGCTGATTATAGGAACCTGGAAACTTCTCCTCTGACAGAGTTCGATGAAGCCGCGGATCTTCTTGCTGCCGACCCAGACGCCCCCACCAAGAGCGCGAAGGAGGAGAGCAAAGCCCAGCATGCCACGCTGCACGTGGGGCCCGACAGCGAGGGCGAGGAAGGTGACACCGATCAGACTGAGGTGACTGAGGGGGACTTTATAACCAGGCTGTAAAGAACGGTAAAAATACACCAATATAATTTCTCCTGGGTTTGTCCCGCTCTCCTTTGCTCCCAGCTTCTCGCTCCCCAGAAGAAGTCGTCTGGTTTCTGGACCTTCCAGTACTATCAGGACTTCTTTGACATCGACACGTATCAGGTAATGAGTGGGGACAACACGTCAACGGGCCGTTAGCAGCATCAGAGCAGGAGGCAATTAAACGCGCTTTATTCCTCAGGTATTGGACAGGATTAAAGCCTCGGTCATTCCCCTTCCTGGAAAAAACTTTGTGCGGCACCACCTGAGGAACAATCCTGATCTGTACGGTGAGTGTGGGGAGACGCTCGGCGCACCGCCAGACACAATGCCTCTGTCCTCTGATCACTGCACTGTCTGTGTTTCCATGTGTAGGACCGTTTTGGATCTGCGCCACGCTGGTGATCACCGTGTCCATCATGGGAAACCTCTCGACCTTCATTCAGATGCATGACCACCCTAACTACGTTTACAGCCCCCAGTTTCACAAAGGTGGGACATGATCCTGATACAAGCTCCATATCCCAGAGCTCCCTCCTGTCTGTGTCACCCTGTGCTGGGAGGGACAGACTCCATATCCCAGAGCTCCCTCCTGTCTGTGTCACCCTGTGCTGGGAGGGACAGACTCCATATCCCAGAGCTCCCTCCTGTCTGTGTCACCCTGTGCTGGGAGGGGCGTCTGTCTCATGCTGTCCCCGTTCTGTTTCAGTGTCCGTGGCCGGCGTGCTTATATACAGTTATGCGTGGCTGGTGCCGCTTTGTTTATGGGGCTTCTTGCAGTGGAGGAAAGGTGTGATCCAAGGTGTGGGATCTTACAGCTTCATGGAAACGGTGTGTGTCTACGGATACTCCCTCACGGCATATATCCCGACAACAGTGAGTATAGGATAGACCCATAAAGCAGTCGCAGAAATGGGGATTGTTGGGAGGGGTGCAAGGCATTGTGGTTTATGGGGCGCCTTTATAAATATCGGTGCAGGGAGGGGACGCCTGCGCGCTCTCTCTTCGTATCTCTGGACGGCTGATCCTCCGCTTTGCTGGAGCTGACCCGGATTTGAATGAGAGATGGACACATGTTCCTTCTCGAGTCCTAGACCAGAAATGGTGACAACCCCCCCCCCCCAGATGTTTCTGAACTACACGTCCCATGATGCTTAGATTGCTTAGTCACTCACACCTAAAGCATTGTGGGACATGTAGTGAGTGTTAAGGTTCTCCACCTCTGGCGTAGAGGGTTTCCGCAGTGACCAGTCTGCCTGCTCAGGGCGCTTGTGATTTTTGACTTGACCCTCATTGGATCGTAACATCTGCTCACCGGGGGGGTGCGCGCGACAGTAACATTTTTGAGCCCTGATGCCTGTAAAGACCTTGGTGGCTTCTCGTTGCAGGTTTTGTGTGTGATTCCGTACGAGCCGTTCCGCTGGGGCCTGATCATTCTGGCCATGTGCATCTCCGGCTTGGTGCTAGTCCTGGCTTTCTGGCCGCATATCCGCAGTGATAACAAAATGATGTCCGCCGGCATGGTGCTCGCTATGGTCGCGCTACATGTCCTCCTGGCTGTGTTCTGCAAGGTACTGTAAGCCTTCAAGAAACCAATTCATGTAATCCCAGTGCTGTGTATCGCACGTTGTGTCCCTCAGGTTCAGTCCGTGTGTACCGGGGTAAGTTTGTTTGCTTCACCGCCGTTTTGGACATGGTCCCTTTTACAATCAACCGCTGTCAATGAGAGAAGTTAAGCTGTGTGTTCAGTGAGCCCCGCGTCACATTTAAGGAATACCAGGGATGTGCGTCTCATGAATACTCCCTGCGCACACAATGATACACACTGCCTGGTTCAAAAGAAGTCACCACCTCCCGTACAAGCCTGTTATGATCCGCGGTGGATTCAGTCAGGTCTGGGTTCAGCAACGTTATGTGACTCCCTGAAGATACTGAATGAGTGAGTTTTCTTTCTCCCCTGATGGCACAGCGGGCATATTCCAAGAGGGCAATGCCAGGATTCATCGGGGTGAAATTCTGCAAGAGTGGTTCAGGGAGCATGAGACCTCATTTTCACACATGGATTGGCCACCGCACAGTCCAGACCTTAACCCCATTGAGGTTAATCTTTGGGATAATGTGCTGGAGAAGACTTTACCCAGCGCTGCGACTCTCCCATCATCAACACAAGATCTTGGCCACAAATTAATGCCACTCTGGATGCAAATAAATGCTGTGACATTGCATGAGCTTATTGACACAATGCCGCAATCACAGCAAAAGACGACAGAGTATATTCCTTTTAATTAATGGGTTGGCTGTGCAGGGTGGGAGTGAGCGCACGTGGGCTGACTGCTTGGAGGCTTTTTCTGTCAAAAGGGACCACATGAAAGCACTTTAGAAGGTGGCATTGTATGGACGGCTCACTGGTTCTCCAGGAAGTTAGTTTCCATACTCTAGCAGTGTGACATTGTGTCTGGTTGCTGCCCTCCCACACAACAAATTGGCTTTTCTGCTTGTCCTCTGTAACGGTCCCATAATTTACCTGTGGGTGGGGGGTCACACAGCAACACCGGAGTCGCAGCATGTTCCCCGTCCTGCTTTTCAGACGTCTTTACTGATCTATTGACTCGCTGCTTTGTCGCTGTGTTTGTTTTGTGTTTTTTTCTTTGTCGGATCACACCTTCCGTAGCAGGTCATCAATTCTCCAGCTTTAGAAGTGGGGCTAGGCGACGCACGGAGAGCAAACACCTCGCTTTTATCGTAGGATCCTGCCCTCGCCTGGTGGCTGTGAAAACAATCTTTATTGCTAGCAGCAGCAACATGCACACGGCTAGAACACGTACACTATACGTGTGTGTAAACGCAGAGTTAATGGGGGCCAGGGACACGTATATTGATCAGTCCATGCATTTCACTAATCCTTGTTCTAACACATCAATCACGTATAACAGCAAAGTGCTAGAATGGTGGTGTCTGACCTCGGCACTCAAGAGTGGATGAGCATCGTGGGAGACGTAGTTCCGAAACATCTAGAAAGCTAAGGTGGACGTTCTGGAGCCCATATACAAAAAATTTTCTTTGCAACTAACGAAATTCCTCCGCATCGCTGCAGAATGAGCCCAGATTGACTTCACTCTCTCACGGGCAGCTGTTGGTGCAGACAGTCATGTCGATCTTGGCAGTAAAGGGGTTGAATGCAGCAGCTTCCTATGTTTATAATCAAACATGTGCTAGGATCTTGACCCCGACCCCCCCCCCTCCCCACTTAGGGCCTGGCACAGTGATGCCACAATGTGTGGAGAGCCGGCTGCGGGCTTCATCCCTGGCAACACAAACATGGACACCTAATTCCTGTTAAGCCGTGTAACGCCAGTGCCGGCCTTTCCCTGTTCTTCACCCGTAGCTGCTGATAAGGGCTCCATGGCAGTGCGGGGTGGAGGTGATATTCTGCAAGTCTTGCCGGATCAGGCAATACAAGCGACTTTATCCTTTTCTCTTCGCAGATGTATTTTTTCCAGAAGCCCGAAGAAACCAAAGCAGCGGCCGCCATGACAACGCCAGCACAGAAAACCACTCACATCACCATGCAGAAGAATTAGGACTCGATTTTTTTCCCCCCCCCCTCGCTTCAATCGACTGACCAGCGAGAGGGGGCGGGGGGCACAATTACAAAAAAATATTATGGTGAGGACTCCTCGGCCGGCCTGTTCTAAGGCTTTAAAGAATGCTCTGGCTTTCCCGTGGAACCACGTCCTGCCGAAATTTGTCATTTCCTGAATCTGATTTTTTCTGGACTGGAGGGGGGGGGGGCAGGGGGTTATATAATTATTTTGGGAGATGGTAGAAAAGATTTTAAGATTTCATTAATAAAGATATATATTGTTTCTTGTTACCGGGGTGATTTAATTGCTATCTTGGTCAGAGGGCTTGAGACCTTCGCTCTGTCCTCTTACACAGCGCGATCAGTGGGGGGGAGGTGGTTTTACCATTTTCCATCACTTGCACAGGACAGTCATGGGTTAATCAGTTCAGGCACGTCTGGTTTACACTCTCTAAAATAAATCCCCACCTGGATTTAACTGAGCCAATAGCTGTGAGCCTTCCATTGGATAATTACTGCAGTGATTAATAGGTTTCATCTGTAAACATAGAAAAATGTTGGGCCAAAAGGTTTATATCTGCCATCTAGTCTGCCCAATTACATGGATACTTTACCTGGATTTATCTTTTGTTTAGTATAGCCTTATGACTATCCCATGCTTACTTAAATTCAATTACTGAAAATAATAATAAATGAGGTCATGTGACTCCCTGAATGAGCGGGTTTTTCTCCCCTGGTGGCACAGCGGGCATATGCCAGGATTCATTGGGCTCAAATTGTGCAAGAGTGGTTCAGGGAGCACGAAACATAATTTTCACACATGGATTGGCCACTGCACAGTCCAGACCTTAACCCCATTGAGAATCTTTTGGATCATGTGCTGGAGAAGACTTTACGCAGCGCCGCGACTCTCCCATCATCAATACAAGATCTTTGCCGCAAATAAATGCCGGGACATTGCATGAGCTTATTGACACGATCCTGCAACCACAGCAAAAGGTGCAACAACCAGGTATTACAGCATGACTGTTTTTTTTGGACCAGGCAATCTGTATATTTCATTCACTGCTCTAATATTGGGTCCAGTTTGACCAGAGACGGCTGATTTAATCATAAGGTAGGACTTGTACCTCTAAAGGCAATCTGAGCATCACAAGGCTGCCTAACAAAATGGGTTTCAAGCTCACCCTGCCTGTGGGGAAGATAGGGAGTGTAACTCATGCAGAGGGAGAGCACATGGGCCGTGCGGACCTGGAACTTGTGTATAGTTCAGGACACACAGGATTCCTCTGATATTTCACATATCTACCCGCCCTACCCCCCCTCGGCCATAACATATGTCCATGGACGCTGTGGCTAACGTGGAGAGAAAAAATAAAAACACGATTCCTATGCAAGCAGATGCAACATAGGTCTATACAGTGGCATAGCGTGGGTTGTCCGCACCCAAAGCAAGAATTGCACACGCCCCCCCCCCCCAACCTGTGGATACGGTAACACACCCGGATTCACTTTCCACCAGTAGAGTATTGACCCCCCCCCAACAAAATACTGATTAAAAAAAATGAAACACGCATGCCCTCCCCCCCCCCAACACTATGCCACTGCTACCAGTCAACCTGTCCCAGTATACCCTAGCACAGTTCCACGCTCGCCCAGTACACCCAGTCACCCTCTCCCCGTACCCCCCTCATTGTGTGTTGGTCACACTGCTCTAGTGTCACCTACCTGTATGGAGGATAGATTCCTCTAGGCGCGTGGATTGTGTGGTATTTGACTTAAATGTAGCATTCATAAGTCAGTTACTGTTCATGGCAATTGATGATTAGTGCCGTCAACTCAAATTTAACACATCAGAAGGAGATCTTTAAATCACATCGGACTGGAGAACAGTTTCACTTGCTTATAGATATTGGGTACACAATTAAATTCGTATTCAGTATATTCAAGAATGTCTCAAAGTTCAGCATGTAAGAATACACATATACATCACTTTTGGACTGTAGGAGACTCAGCAGAAATGTTCAAATGGTATATAGGGGTGATCTGCTTTCTCAGAATTTGGTACAGCACAAGTGCATACGGTCACCAACAATTTCACTGGATATCTTCAAATCCTGCAGTGGAAATACAAGCAACAGGAGCACAATTGCACAGTACACGGTGGTACCGGCCTGCGTGAAGTTGCTGGGGTTTAGTGGAGACCAGATTTTAAATGTGCTGCAGGGCAGGTGCCTCCCTCCCACCTGTTCAGTGGCTGCAGCGCTGCCAGCGGCATGGGGCTGACAAGCGTGGTACAGGGTGTTCGTCGAATAATGCTGCGCTGCTTCCTGTGATTCATGTCAGCGTTAAGGAGGAGTCAGTACAGGACCAGAATTTTCTATCCTGATCCTCTCTTCCGGATGCTAAGTGCCAAGTCACCGCAAAACTGGCAGCTGGCTGTGCAAGGACCTCTCACAGACATTAGCGGTTCAAATTTTTGCACCCCTAAGAAAATTGCGCCTGGGGCAACTGCACCCGAGCCCCCCCCATGATGTGGACTTGGTACTGAAGGGGTAACAAGTGATTGTCCAAACGTTCACCATTAGAAAGCAGCGTGGGGTTTTTTGGAAAATCATTTTAATTATAGTGAGACATATTTGGCAGATGGCACCAGCTACTTGCTGCGCTTCAAGTCTCCATGCACCAGCTGGTTAATATCCCATGAGGACATTCCTTAGCGGATTTGAACAGTTTTTAGCACCTTGGGCATTAGCGTCATAGACGATGCGCCCCCCCCCCCCCCCCCCACTAAAATTAATTTGCAATCATGCTAATAAAACAAATCTCCCGAAGTTTGTGTATAACAACCACTGCAGCATGAGAACTCTTCAGTCGGGAAATGGTGATTGAACACCGTGTAACATGTAAATTCCTCTAAGTGAGGAGATACGATTTTTTTTTAATGTATTACTATTCACATCTTGTTACCACGGCCACATTTCTGAATCAGAGTCATTCATTTCATGGTTTCGACCCAATCCGTACAAGCCTCATTTCTTGCCTGCCATACTGGTCCAAGCATTGAAAGCCTCTCCGGCACGAGAAATTATCCCTCTGCTATAGTTCATGTCTATTGACACATAAGCACTCAGCGCTTTCATCAGGAGCTCTAAGGATCCTTCCTTCAAGATCCGTTTAAGATTTAATTGCATTCAGTTTAAGTAAATTACGGATCCCCGTGTGGACCGATTGTATCGAAACAATGAAATGAATGATCGACGCAGATTCAAAAAATTTGGCAGTGGTAACAAGATGTGAATAGTAATACGGGTTCCAATCGAAGGAGACCTGGAGGTTAGTCATATCGGAACATGTATCATAGTCACAGTAGAGAACGGCAAATGCAGCATTAACCCCTTCACTGCTGAGCCATTTCACGTCTTAAAAAACAAAAACATTTTTAACACGGTCATGTTTGGTATCATTGGAAAGGTCATGCTCTGGCCTTTCTAACGATACCAAATATGACCCTGCTAGCTGCCAAAAGTCGGGAGATATCAGGGGTTCATTTGAACCCCCCCCCTCTCTTTCCTTAGGAGTCAATGAGGACGTTCCCCACACGTCCTCAGCAGTGAATGGGTTAATGGTGAACATATATACAAGCTGGCATACAGGCGTGCATGGTGTCTGAATTCTAAGCAAGTACTTGGGCCAAAAATTGTATTTACGTGCCTGAATACTGTAATATCGCTAACAGCATCTAAGCAATACCGCTATTAGCATCAAAACATATGGTTGATGTGCCGTTCTGCTAAGGGACTCAATCATGGTCAATTCTACTCTAAATACGCACCACTGGAGGTTGTATGAGCACAGCAAGGTCGACACAATTTAGTACTTTAATTGAACAAACTGTTATGTGCAAAAGATTTTTTTGTCTAAATTGGATGACATTTTTTAATATAGGTTTAAGGGTTATTTTTTAGCTGCAAGCAATAAAAGGTTAATTTTTAAGAAAATTGGAGGGATATCTCCTCACTTAAAAGAATTTTCATTTGCAATCATGCCGCATAGCTCCCCACCATGCAAACACCATCTCCGGCCGCTGCGTCTGCTGCCACTGTTCATAGTAGTGAAGGGATTAGATACCCGGGCCCTATTCCACTGTTGTGGATACTATATACATCAGGGATCTCAAACTCTGGCCCCCGCATATGTTTAACTACAACTCCAATGATTCTCTGACCATCTATTTAATTCAAAGAATTCTGGGACTTGTAGGCAATCAACATGTGGGGGGCCGGAGTATGAGATCCCGGCTATACACAACTCCTGTAGTTGACAGGAATTGCTATTACAAGCTAGCCGCAAAGTGAGCTTGCGGCTCGAGTGGCGCGTTTCCCTGCACATTAAACATCTCCTATACTTTATTAATGCAGACCTGCACATCCCTCATAGCGCCACAATAAAAGGGAAGCCATGTGACACTAATAGGGATGTTGCATGGCTATCCGGCTGATCCGGGACAGACAAGGGCAGGCCACCTCCTGATCATGCCAGAGGTACCCATGGCCGGTGGTGAGGAAATCTGAGATCTGTACCAGATCACTCCTAAATGCTAGCATAAGACCAGAGGCACGAAGCAAGCAACCACAGGACAGGGCGGCCGTGCCATTAGTATCAGTGGCTTCTGGGGAGCAGAAACTGCACGCTCCCTCCATATGCTGAACTGTGAGGAGAAAATAATAGTGCATAATAAAACATACATGATACACCAGCTCTAATGCTTCACGTTCACAAAAAAAAAAAAAAAAAACACCTTTGAATTTTTATATGAGGCCTGCAGACCAAGGCGTCGACATCCTGGTATATCCAACCCAAAGGGGAATTCAGACAACCGAGAAAATAACCAGGTAAAAAGAAAAGCACTAAAATACAGCACTGTCCAACTCCATCCTCCCTGCTGTTTCTGAACTACAACTCCCATGATTCCCTGTCCTGCTGCACTTCCGGAATTCAGGGAATTGTAGGCATCAGCATCCGGGGGGGGGGGGGGGGGGGGGGGTTGAGACCCCTATACTAAAAGATTCAGCCGTTAATGGAATATAAGGAGGGGAGGGGGGATAGGGTGGTCACAATGCAGTGAGCAACCAAGAGAATTGTCAACTTTAGGCCCACAATATTCCTAATGAAGGCATATAGTGGAAAAGGATATTGTTTTGCCTAAAATTATTTACAGAGCTCATATGCAGCAAAGAACTCTGGGTAGGACATGCAAATGAAGACACGCGATTCCAAGCCCTCCCCACCAACCATCATCACATCCTTTGAAATTACAAAAAAATATATATATAAATAAAAAGACATGTTTTATTTTAAAATAAAAAGGAATAATCCCTCCCAGGCTTTTATTGAACACTACAGACAGAACGGAGAACTGCAGCCGCGTTTCGCAATGATTTTCCTACTCGCTCCTTCAACGTTACCTGTGGGGGAAATAAAAACAACAAACTACAGTCTGCCACCCGGTCACAGGCAGACAGACAACCGAAAATAAAGACACGGTGCTTCCAGGATCAGCATGTTAACGGCCCGGTGTAGGGAGGAATCAGTAAAAAATAAAATAAAGGGGGGGGGGTGGATTACTTTTGATGCAAGAAGTGAGCCCCCATCTTCCACCAGAAGGATCCATATGATAAAGCTCTAGTTTACAAGCACATAAACCTATTCCTATATATATAAAAATAAAAATAAAAAGGGGGGGGGGGTAAAACAAAGAAAAATAATATATATATATGTATATCGAGGGACGGACGCTCGGGGCGATTCTGACACATTCAAAAATAAATGTAAAAGCGAAAAATACACGCTGAAGCCACTTTGCCGCAAAGTGGATAAAGACGGGAGGGATGAGGAAATAGGACGGCAAGGCCAAAATAACGGAATTTGCGTCGCGCACGCAAAGAACGCGAGAGCAGACAAAGGGTATGAACAATCTGTACGTTTAAACACGCCAATCCCCACAATCCTCCTGCTCACCCCGACATGCAGTCCTTTCTGCACTTGATATGTATATACACAACCCTTCCTCCAGCACCATGAAGCCAGGGCAACGTTTTACTGCATTCACACCTCCGAAGCCGACCCCATCCCTGCCATAAGTAACGCACAGGGCAGCAGGGGGCATATTCACTAAACAGTGAGGCCTGGGTTAGATTGCAAGCTTTGCAAACTTGGGGGGGGGTTATTCAGTCACTGGCATGATAAACAGGCGAAAAATCAGCCACAGATGCCGGCGTTTCACAAATGTGAACCAGGTGCAGCCTCGCTGCGGATTGTGAAATGCCAGCGTTTGTCATCACTGTAACACCGACACTTTTTTGTTGGCAGGGATTGCAACACTGGCAGTTGCGATTTAACCCCCTAAACCGTGAGGCAGCAACCTCGGCCCTCCAGAGGTTTTGGAACTACATCTCCCACGAGGCTCAGCCAACCTGATGAGCGGCCAAGAACCATGGGAGATGTAGTTCCAAAACAGCTGGATAGCCATGCGCCCCTAAATCAGTGATTGTGAACCTTGGCACTCCAGATGTTTCGGGACTACAAGTCCCCTAATGGCTCAGTCACATGCGAGCCTGGCTGAGCATCATGGGACATGTAGTGGTGAAACATCTCGGGTGCCGTGGTTCGCCAACACGGTCCTAAATCATTAACCGTGCAGCTTTTTAGAGCTTTAACCCCAAACGCCTTTTTTTTTTTTTTTAATAGATTTCACTGTGGAACAAAACCCATATAAAAACAAGGTGCGTTTAATAAGATTTTAAAAAAGCCAAACGAGCGCTTTTTAGGGGCCTCTCTATACACCGGCGGCAGCTTTCCCTACGCGTGACCGTGCAGTAATAGGACTAGCACAAGGAGGTCGACAGGTGCGGCCATCGTGCATCTATTGCTTGGCAATCGGCGGGGCGGTTATTGCAAACGTTAGAAGGATCAGGCAGATGCACCGCGAGAAGATACACCCCGTGAAGATACACGGCTTTACATATTAAAAGTAATAAAACACGCTCTCCCATCACCGTTTAATGTAAGATCGAGGGGTCACCGCCGCCCCCCCCCCATGAGACTTTTGGAAATAATTGGTGGCGGCAGAGAGTGTATTGATAAAAATAAAAAGGGGACCATCGCTTAAACAGTGTTTTACATTGGTTGGGGGATAGAGATCCGTGAGCAAAAGCCAGGAGGAACTTGTGCAGGGGTCAACAACTATGGACCCTGCAGACATTTTGGAACTCCGTGTCCAACAAGCCTCTGTCGACCAAATGAGTGGCTGAGCATTATGGGATATGTGGTTCCCAGGTTGAGCAGCCCTGGCGTAAGGGTCCGCAACCTTAGTCCTCCAGATGTACTGGAACTACATCTCCCATGATGCTCAGCCACTCATCTAGGCTGAGCCTCATGAGAAACGTAGTTCCAAAACAGCTAGAGGGCCAAGGTTGTCTAACAGTGGTCTAGAGCAACTGAGGGCAAACCTTGGCAACCCCAGATGTTTCTGAACCACATGCCCCATGATGCGCAGTCAGCCTTGAACCTGGTGGAGCATCATGGGATATGTAGTTCAGAAACATTTGGGTGCCAAGGTTTGCCATCGCTGGTGTAGAGTGTGGAAGCTTATGATAGATACGCAGCCATATATAATCCTGTGCCCACACCTCCTATAAGGCTAGCAAGACATGTGGAGGAAGGGGGTCAACAACTCACTGGGATCTCATCCCTTCCATACCCTCAATTAACAGAATAAGGTCCCCATTCCTCATTATCAATGGGTTTCTGGTGTCCAATATGACGTTCAGAGCGAGCAAAGCTCACGACTTAGAGTGGGACACTGACCTATGTCATCACACTTCATTAGGGAGTCATCGGATGTACAGTCAATGGGCGCTACGGTCAACAATCCTCTTATACACCAAGGGCCATTATATAATTTGGAGGTGGTGAATCTAGGGTCACCAGAACAGCCATGTTTTCCTAGACCTATAACGTATTCATGCTGATTGGCATTGCATAACAAACGCCACCCGGCAGCATGTATAATCCATACACTGCAGGCAAGAGATCAAAAGAGAATCCCAGTTGACTCCGCCTCGCTTTCCTTCCTGAAGCATGTGAATTATACATGTTGCAGGGCAGCGCTTTTCCCTGTGCGCCCCCTCTGCATGAGATCGTAATGCGCGTCCAGAAAAACATGGCCGATCTGGCAGCCCTAGCTGAATTCCATGTAAGGGTTGGACATCCCAGTGGAAATTTTGAGCCGCTCTGTACATCGAGGCGATGGCTACAGCTGTAGGACCAGGCCCATCCCGTCGAGAGGCGCGGGGCTAACCAGTCACCTTCATGCACGTTGCAGGTGACCGCTCGTTCCCAAGGCTGGTAATGAGAATATTTGGGCCTGTGAGGATCTCTCCAGTAGACGCAGAGCAGCCTGGAGGCAAAACACTGTTTAGGCGATAAGCACTTGTCAATCCCTCGCCTGCATCGACTCCAATTACCTCAGGGCTCAGAGAAGCAATGCTGTAGTGTTTTCAGGGCGATCGGCTTTAAAAGTCAACAGCAAAGGGATAAGCTCCCCCCCCCCCCCCGAGCCTTTGTACAGAAAAATGCGAATAAAGCTGGTTGAATAAAAAAAGCCACGGTGACTTCCTTACATTTGTCCTCTGAGGGGAACACAAACAACAACAAAAACAGCATTTTAACCTTTTCGATGCAGCACTGTCGGCGGCTCGTTGACCCCGCCCTGCCCTCGCCGTGCGTGAGGGGGACGCTCCGCGGCTACCTATAATACTAATTCACAGCAATGCCACCGGCGCTACAATCGAATGTGGATTCCAAAACGGGCTTTAAAAAAAAGGCGGCATTTTGTTTTTTATAAAGCGAAAAAAAGGGGGGGGGGGGAAACATGATTTCTGTATTTCCCGGAGACTAACATACAGCCCTGATAGCATTTAATCCCCCCCCCTCCCCATTCTACCGCATTTTGTTCCGTCGTTTTTTTTTTTGACACTGAGGTTTTTAGTAAAAAAAAAATAAAAAGAAAAAAAATGTACAAGTCCGTCTTTTTTCCCCCCCAGAAAGCAAAGCATTTAGCTTTGTCGTATGATACAAATGGGGAAAGGGTAACTAAATCAGGGGACAGGAATAAAGAGCAATACGGAAGGGGGGGGGGGGTGGAGAAAAGCCAAACCAAATACTTGCACCAGAGAAGGTTAATGACAAGAGCAACGGGTGGTGCGGTTGTCTTGATAAAAGACTCTGCAGCGAATCCAATGGAGTGCAGTGAAACATCGCCGCATCATTTGGTATCCTCTTAATGTCAGTTAAGAGAGAGGAGGGAGGTAGAAGCAGAAAAGTGGTGGAGCGGGGAGGGAAGGGGTTAAATTGCAGTCTTTAACTCCCATAATGCATTGTGTTGGTGGTGAGAGACATCGGAGAGGCCATAGAGATGGCTGGACCACCCATGGTGAACTGGTTGACCTGGTAATGGGTAGAGTTGTTTGAGCCCGCTTGCCCTCCAGCAGAGCCTAAAACACAAGAATAAAATAAAATATAAAGATGTTGTATTACTCAGGATTACCCTCCCTCCCCGCTAGAGCAGATTTACGGGGCGCATACCTTGGACAATGCCCGTGCTCATGATAGATCCCATTCTTGAGTGGGTGTGATTAACGATTCCTGTGTTAGCTGCAGGAAAAGGAGGACGACGTTGTTAAGGGATGAAGGGAAATAAACATTAATATATATATTATATTGAGAATATCTAAAAAAAAAAAAAAGTGTTTATTCCTGTCTGAAAGCTAGGGATCGGCAGATATGAATGAATAATCAGTATTGTGATTAAATGTACTGATATTGGTAGTCTTGTCTTTAGAAAATATATTTTTTAAAGACTTTCAATTCCGCATTGGCCGAGATGGGACGCTCCAATGCGACTGAATTAACTCCAGCGACTTTAATAAAGACGCGACTACCAGTACCATCAGGATGTTGCCGACAGATACCGATCATTATATTGACAATATATCGGCCTTTCCTTACTGCAAACTACAGAATAAATCCTAAAGATGGAGGCACAGCTGGGATGAGCGAGTCTGGTGATGAGACCAAAATTAAGGCTGGGCGATGTCCATGATTTCTCCCGATAAACTTTTTTACTTCAGCACAGCGCATTGGAAATCCGAATTGCCGCGGTGCAAAGTCCCCGTAATATATATACTTGCAAAGATGGGAGCACTCAGTCTTTTAAATATAAAACTTCAATTTTTAATCAGCAATACATTAATAAAAGCTGACGTTTTGGCTCAAACAAGAGCCTTTTTCAAGGATAAAAACCAATAAGGCACCGCAACATATTTCTACTTTATCACAATAAATCAATTAACTCACCCATACAGGATGGGTGTCGATTTATTGTGATAAAGTATAAATATGTTGCGGTGCCTTATTGGTCTTTATCCTTGAAAAAGGCTCGGCTAGATATAGATATATATATGTATAATTTTTTTTTTTATTATTTTATAACTGCCAGTCTCCGTTCGGGGCATCGGCATTGTCGTCTGGCTCGGTAGATGGCTGCCTAACCTGTCCACTGTGCTCTGCCGATGCACAGACAGACCCGATGTTAAGAAAAACTCCAGATTCGATGACTTTATTGACGGTGGGTCCATCCGATCACTGGCAGAGCAGAGCTGGCAGGTTCGGCAATCACTTGCCAAACCAGACAGCAATGCCGATGCTCGGACAGACACCGTAATTGTTTTTAAACAGAAAAAAAAAAAAAAAACACATTCCTTGATTTTCATAGAATACCATGGTTGACCTCAAACGTGACTTAAATCGTGAAAAGGCAAGGAAGTCGCCCAGCCTTTACCCAAAAGTAAGGAAAACGTTACTTTAACCAAATCTTCAGCTTTGAGTCACAAATCCAATACACCTAATGCTGCCCAGAATGACCCCGGGAGAGATTTTGGGAGCCCCCCACTTGCCTACAATTGTGCGCTCCCTGGCTTCTTATCAAAGGCCACCGCTGACTATTCCAGAACCTCGTCTGAGAGGTTTCTCAAATTACCCACTTTTCCTACTTCATGATGGAAAGTCAGGGTTTTAATAAGGACTCGGAGGAGAGTATTTGCTTTCAAGTGGAATGTTTCACGGCGTTAAGTTTGGATGGGGATAGTTATGTAGAGAAGCCAAAGGACAACGCAAGGTGGAGCTTTGAAACATGCCAAAAATAGTCACCTACGCCTTGACACCCCACACGCTGAATAGAGGTATGGAACTTTTTAGTGTGAACATATGGGAGTCACAGCGTACGGGACTATTTTTAGTATGGTTTATGCATGAAGAGGGGCTGCATACAGAGGTTCCACAGCCGTCCAGGTTGGGCAGAGAGCGCGAAACGAATTCTTCGGTAAATGCCCGAGATACATAACTATTTGCTTAAAAAGGCAGGAAGGCGGAAATCCCGCGACACCCATAAATCACAATTGATGCATCCGCCTTAAAAATACTATACATTAGATCGATTACAATTTATCCTTAGAGCAGCACTGTCACTTTGGAGGTTCAGAAGGATGAAACTGGATACAAAACATCTAAAAACTCACAAGGCTATCCCACCGCCCCCCTTGTAGTTTTACAAGGCGCCCACCACTTTGTGATGAAGATGGAAGTGGACCATGAATGGTGGCCAATGAGGAAGATCTCTGGGTTTATGCATCTTTCATTAACCCCCCCCCCCTTCCCTCATTAACAAACTGCAAGTGGCTCTCCCAACCCCCCACAAGTGGCAGTGCCCCTTTAAGGGTGAGGTTTAGTGATAATGTGCTGTGGTTAGCTTTTTATTTACGGAATCTGAAGAGATAATGGAGAATATGCTATTACTGGAGGATCCACGTGTCAGGTCTTGGGGCTCCGGGTGCAGGGACACAGGATGGCGGGTCGATGTGTTCTGCTCACCTAAAGGGATGAGGTTACTGTGGCTGATGCCTGAGCTGCCAGCTATAACACTGCTGAGGTCATACGCAGTGGGCATTCCTGAAAAACACAGGAGACAGCGAGAGAAGACGAATTCCATTAGAAAACGGGGTATCAGGGGCTATCACAGGTACTGATGCACAGATACTTTTAATGTCATGTGACCACTTTCCAATAAATAATTTAGGATGTTGCTGAAAGCCTGTGAGATTTATGTTAATAGCGAAATGTATGGCCAGGCCCCCCATTTACCCACTGCACACTCCTTGACAAGACCTCAAACGCACGTATAGCCAGACAAGACCTCAAACGCACGTATAGCCAGACAAGACCTCAAACGCACGTATAGCCAGACAAGACCTCAAACGCACGTATAGCCAGACAAGACCTCAAACGCACGTATAGCCAGACAAGACCTCAAACGCACGTATAGCCAGACAAGACCTCAAACGCACGTATAGCCAGACAAGACCTCAAACGCACGTATAGCCAGACAAGACCTCAAACGCACGTATAGCCAGACAAGACCTCAAACGCACGTATAGCCAGACAAGACCTCAAAACACATATATACCCAGACCAGACCTCAGACACTGGGGCTGCTGGCAGAATGCAATAACCACATTTTGCCAGTATTCCCCCTCCGGCTGATGGCCAGCGCTGGCTTCCAGGTAACGGTCAAGTTATCGGGGCATTTGTGCGAGTACCAAGTACTCGTGCAAATGCTGGTATTAGCACCGACACTAGTATCGATGCATCAGGTATAACAGGGTTAGCAAACAAGTCAGCAAATGAAAACAAAAAGGTCATTAACATAGGATGACTCCAATCTCCTTGGTAAAGGCTAACCCGCTCTGCAGCTGGATAGAAGTGGAGCCACGCCGTCATCTCACCATAGCTTCCTGCAAGGCGTGCTCTTAACTAAACCTATGTAACAGTAATTGGTGACAAGCCACGTTTCCGTTACAGGGATTGCTCCAAGTCCATTCTATACACATAATTAGGGCAGACCATTGTGAGAAGAACAGGTCTGGAGGATCTTGTCAAGATTTTGGGCAGCCACGCTAGTGTTTAAATGAATTAAAAAGTCCAGTGCTGCACCAGATGTCAGGTCAATGGCCCGCCAGCTCATGTGCCCCAGAGCGGTGATCAAACAGACCACGGTCTTGCGTTCGCACGGACAGGCTTTCTTGCGTTATTCTATCCAACCTATTCAGGCTCTTCTTCCCACATTCCTTACGTTACTGTAAAACGAGGCTAAGCAACTCTAGTCGTTCTCTTACCGCCCATGCCCATTCCGGTGTTCATGCCGTACGACCCTGCCGAGTTCCACATATTTTCAGAAGGAGAGCTGTAATGGGAGCCAGGAGGTGGTGAGGGTGTGCTGCCTGTGTACCTGAAAAAAAGAAAAAAAAAAAAAAAAAGGGGGGTAGGGGGGGGGGTGGGGGACAGGCACAATAGGGTGTTAAAATAAGACGGGGGGGGAGGGTGTTGAGGGATAAGAAAGTTGAGAATGCGGGAGGTGGTAGAAAGGCGACTGGGAGAGGCAGGGGTGGAAAGAGAGGCACATACCTAAAGAAGGGGTTCTTCAGATCCAGCAAATTACTTGATTTGGAACCAGTCTGTTCCACCTGAGCGACAATACTGATATCATAGCTCTGCCTGAAGAGAGAGAGCGAGAGGTGCTGCAAAATGACTGTGCTGGGAGACTACGAGGCTTATAAACAAGTAAAACACAAGGGAAAGAGTAACAGCATAACTCTGTGCAAATCAAGCAAAGTAAGTGAATCTGCGCACTAGGAGCAAGAAACAATTGTGACATTGATCACCCGAGGCGCCTCTCCCTGCCGGACTTCCTTCACTACATAAGGATGAAAGAATCAAAGCTGGATAGAATTCCAGCGTGTGTGACACGAAACTCATCCTAGGGCAGAGGATACATTTAAATTCTTCTCTTGTCTTAAAAAGAAGCTGGAAATCATGTTTGTATCTATCCGTAGGTTTAAATAAAGCGCATGGTCTGTATCGCCGCCATAGGACGAGGTAGAGGGGTGTATTGTGCACTGGATGATTCTATCCAGCTCTGGTCATACAGATAAGCTGATGTGCATCTCTTATTTGCATTGCAGAATCTCCAGACTTTCCTACCCTAATGATTGAAAGTTTGGATTTTAATAATGACTCGGAGGCGAATATTTGCTGCTGTATTTTGCAATAAAGAAAGAATGCAAAGAAAGATTAGGGATAAAAAAAACAAAACAAAACCGAAAATCAGTCCCCCACATGGGGAAACCCCTCCCAACAGTTCCATAAACCATTCTCTTTCCCAGTCAACAAAAGGACAGTGCAAGGGCAGAACTTCTGCTTTCTTCAGGTAACGAACAGCCCAGCAAACTGTAGAACGTCTTAGAATGAAGAAACAGAAAATCCCAATGGAAATAGTGCCCTGAAACCAAACGTATTCTCCCCAAACATGAACTTGGCATAAAGAAGAACTCCAAAAAGCAGGAAAACGGGCATGCAACCAAAGTGACAAAATAAAAAATACAGAAGAACTTTATTATACAAATGCAACAGCAAAGCATGAAGCAGCAAAAAAAACAAAAAAACCTCAGGGCGAGTACGGAGGGAAATACTCGCCTTGGAGTCCTTATTAAAATCCAAACCATCGGTCATTAGGGTAGGACAATTTTGAAATTTTAAAACCGGAGCTCAGAGGCCCAGATTTTCAAGTTCAACACAACATCGTATGACACCAACATTCGATAGGTTTAAATTAAAGAAGTACGGAAACTAGATTCCCTAAACCAGTCCACAGCTTTCATAATGTCCTCCAAATGACATCCCAGCACAAATGCCTTAGATGCGACAGCACCCCTAATAGAGTGAGCCCCAAATGGAGATCTGCAGCCAAACTTAACCAACGTTGTTTAACCTACAGGTAGGGAAAGAGGAGGCCGAACGGAAACAAAGGAGATATCTATGTAGCCCAGAAACACAGGATCCTCTCATAAGCCTCAAGGCAACTCAGGTGACAAAAGAGAGGGTTGATCGGAAAAAAATACTGAGATGTCTTAGAACATCTAGATAAGAAAAAAAACAAACACCTTCCGGGAGAAAAGAAAGGACCCGAAAATCTATGGTCTTAACACAGAAAAGAACAATTTAGTTGATTCACTGTCTTTAAGGCAGCTTTCATTATCAGGCCAAACCTCAAGAAACTGCAACACCAAGGAAACGTCCCAAGTAGAAGAATACCCAAGGACCAAAGGACAGGACAAACGAATCCCCTTAAGACGACAAATCAACAGGTGGCGACCAGGTGTACCATCAAAACCCACATCAAACCCCCCCCAACATCTTTGCTGCATTGTTTTGCAATGAAGAATGCAAATACTCGCCTCCGAGCTCCCGTTTTATAATCTTGTTGTATACACATGCCAAGGAAAGCTTTAAAATAGGGAGATCCCCAAATCTGCTCCCACCCAGATGTTGGTGGACTACATTTCCCATGAATCTTTGAATGCAATAGATGGCCAGAGAATCATGGGAGTTGTAGCTCAATAACACTTGGGGGTTGGAGGTAGAGACCCCCGATTTAAGAATACCTGCTGCATGAACTTTTAATATTACCATTTTATCCTGTGTGACGGGGAGGGAGGTCTCACTTTTTTAATGTGGGTTTTAACAGTCATAAATTAAAAAAACGCAGGTTGAAGGGATTAACAACCTGCTTGTACACAGAGTGTGGTCACATCACACCTTTTATTGGCAATGAGCAGAACCGTCCCAGACAGGGTGTCTCCAGCTTTGGTGAAGAGCGGGGACTGAAGGAGGCAACGGACTTGGTACCAGTGCGTAAGAGGCTCGGTTGGAGCTGTCGAAAGCCAGACAGTCATTCTACGAAAGAGAATGTAACACTCATTATGGAAACACTGCATCTTAATGTAGGCCTGGCATTGTAGCTCTTTGAATAAACTTTATTACATACAAGCTGTCATGAGTTCTAAAATGAAAGACATAGTGTCAATAATTTGTTTCATAACTGATGAATTGCAGATACGAAACCACATGCTGAAAGCTTCCTCGTTTTAAAAGGTCAGCTTCCACATTTCTGACACTCGCTTGAACCCGGACTGGTTTCGGGACGTGCATTAGTGACCAGACGTAAGTCACAAAAGCATCAGCCGTTTGACCAATTAATTTGTTAAATATATAACAGGTAAGGAGCTGGCGTAATTTAGACTGAGGATCTCCTGTGGAAAGGACATGTTGCCCACTGTTCATGGATTCCCGTCCGAGACTCTCTGCCTGATGGAACGGGACCTCCCAGTCGTGCCGGCGAGATGTTGTCTGCAACTCAAACGGTGATGCTTTCTACTTTATTTTACGCTGAATAAGTCGCCCGATTTATATATTTTATATACCCTCCAGCTGTGCGATTTTTAGCATCGAAAGTCCCAAGAACAACCACAAGCTTTCCCAAATCCTCTTGCCTAGCCCAGGGCTTCATTGCATTTGTTCTCCAAACCCTTGGCTAGAATGAGCGCCACCCCCCCCCCTCTCCCACCCCAAACTTCAGCCAGAGACTCACCTCCCTCCACTACAAGAGTCTACACTTGTTTGCTACTTACATTGAACCAATGAACGCAACATCAAACCAGAAGGCCAAGCCATGGACCAGGCCAGAGTGAAGCATGTGGAAGGAAAAAGGGATTTCTATCCTAAGAGAGGAATAAGAAAACAGTCACCGCGGCTGTTGCAGAGCATCGTTCACGTTTAGAGATCATTGGGTTATGCTGCGACTTGCGTGGTCCATACAGATCGCTACCTGTGCAAGTCCCCCTCTTTGGCATCCAGAAAATTCACTGTATACTTCACAGACTTGGCCATTAGGATCCGGATATCAAATGTGTCCTGCGGAGAGGAAGGCAAAAAGAATCACGACAACATCGGATGGTTGCTCTGCCTGACATCATGCCAGGGCTGTCAAACCCCAGCCATCCAGATGTCTCTGGACTGCGTGGGAAGAAGTCTGGGAATTGTAGGCATCAACATCGGGGGTGGGGGAGGGGCAGTGATTGACAGCCCTAGTTTATGCTGTTCTGGTTAAAACTAGAAGACAAAAAAAAAATCAAATCAACGTACCACCACCGGCTGCTTGAAATACTCGTCCACTGCTGCGCCGCGGAGAGCCGAGAGATCCACGCCGTGAAAAGATGGCTGATACCTGACGAACAGCATGGAAATTACAGTCAGGACTTTGGCAAACGGTGACATAATAGTAGAACATACACGAGGATGCTAGGACCCACCAGAAGTTTGCCTTTGTAAACTGCTCCATGTAAAGCTGCTCATCTGTAAACGGTGCCAAGTGGACATCTCCAATCGTGGGGAACATGTTACCTGGGGAGAAGAGAGTTACACTCTTGATACAGAGAACGGACATTGCACACTGAAACAGCATCAGATGGAATTTTTTGGGTGGACAGGCAGGAGTAAAAAGCATCCACCGCAACGTGGTCAGACATTAGAAATCACAGAGCAGGGGATAGGATTGGTCTTCATCCCCAGAACCCATCTAATCTTCACTTTCCTTCGCAGACGCCGTGTGTGCTGCGACATCCGAGAAAACAAAGAGCAACCCGCTTCGAACATGCTCAATTAACAAACGCTTGGGATATACACAAAGCGGTGAACGGTTTGAGAATTTTAATACAACATATCGGAGGTGAGTATTTGCTTTTCAATCTTGCTTTAATAACAAATAGCAGCACAGAAAAGCTTTGAAAATATTGAAAAAACTTTTAAACAGAAGAAAAAGAAGGACCAATCCCAGCAGGGAACAGTCCACCAATCACAATATCCCCAAGTCCATAACAGTCATGCCCTGCGGAAGCTCCTCCTCTTTCTTGCTGCTACGCAGTGCAGATAAGTAACGTTTTTTTATGCTCTTTGTAAAATGACACTGCGGCCCCTTTTTACCCGTCTTTATATAACCGGGGACAGCCGCTGTTGTCATTTTCGCTGCCTTTTATGAGGTTTTTCCGCGTTTCTGAGCGCCTGCTTTATCGCAGAGTGAGTTTGCCGGCATTAGCTTCACCCGGCTCGCGCAGGGAGGTGCGCACGCGCGCTTCGCGCCATTTTCTCCCCCAGTGGCCATTTTAGGTACTGCAGTTGCCGCGTCTGGTTACTGTGGAGATGGCTCAAACAAAACAGCGTGGCCGCTCTCCTTCTCCTGCAGGGTCAGAGTCAGACGCCAGTTCAGGGCATGAGGACATTTCTGCCTCTAATTCTGTGGGGAACCCAGTGGAAAGTATCCCTAATGAAGCCCCTCTAGATAAACACATACAAGCCCATGTTTTATCAACCGTTAAGTCTGAGGTGGCAAACTTGTCACAGACTTTTCATAAGTCCTTACAAGAGGTTTTAGCGGCAGTTCAAGCCCTACAATCAGCCCCGGTGCAAATTACACCCTCTATTACTATTCCCACCGCTGCCTCTGAACCTGCGGTTACTGTACCACCCCCCATGGTGTGTAAAAAGGCTGCCCGAAAAACAAGGCACCTGACTGAAGGGGCTGACAACCCTATACCTCTGTCACTGCCCAGCACTGATAAAGCCTCTGGTGTCAAAAGGGCCCCGGACTCCCGGGCGCTGGCACCTTATGCCCCCAAGAGGCAAAAGCGGGCAGAAAGGTCCCCTCCAAAGGAGGTGGATAGTGAGGAGATGGAGGCCTCATATGACGACCCCGGTGTCATTACTGGGGAGGAGGTGGTGCTATATGCCCCCCAAGACGACTTGTCTGTTATGTACGAGTCTATTGATTATCCTCCTGGCTCTGAGGCCGTTATTTATGACCCGCAGGGTGACCCCTTATTTTACCCTGAGGATTTGTCTAATCCACGCTCCTCTGCCTGGTCACCAAAACCCTATGTAGAGCAGTGGCTGGATGCAAGATTGTGTTTTCCTTTAGACAAGGAAACGCGCATTAAAATGTGCCAAGAATGTCCACGACCCGTTACTGCGGGTAAAGTGTGCCTCACCCCTATAGTGGATAAATCCTTTCAAAAATATGTCGCCCAGCATGGGTGGTCCGCTAAGTCTGGTATTGACCATTCCTTCCGAATGTGTCAGGACAAGCTGTTGGATTCAGTAGGTCCATTAGTTAAATTGTTCGACGTCGCTGAGGACGCTAAACTGGCAGGAGACACTTTAGACCCTTTGTTGGTCCGTAATTATGTGCAACGCACTTTATGTTTTATTGCTAACACAAATAATGCCATTTCCTCGGAAAGGAGACGCACTATCCTGCTAAAAGTTGATAATACCTTAACAGGGTTAGCAGACTCAGATTTGGGTAGTGCAGCCCAGGGGCTCCTTTTTGGGGACAATTACATTAAGGACATGGGAAAATATGCCAACACCTTTACATCCCTGGATAAAGTTTCTAATTCACTCAAACAAGTATTTAAAGGACGGGTTTTTGGCAGGGCCGGTAGGGTCAGGGGGCGTGCTACCGGCCGAGCAGGGTTCACACCAAGACCATATCAGCCCCCCCAAGCAACCCCCCAAGTTGCCCCACAACAGGACACCTATTCAGGAGCCTTCTTCCCTGCACGCACCCGTGGCTGGCGAGGTAGAGGCTTCAGAGGTTCCCGAGGCACATTCTCTGGACGACGCCGAGCAGGTATTCAGTCCTTTGATCCTCACGAGATCTGGGGTTACAGTGGGAGGTCGCATTGCGCATTTTATAGATCGCTGGCGACTTATAACTTCAGACCCATGGGTACTGGCTACGGTAAAGGGTTTTCAGATAGAATTCACCTCCATACCTTGCCAAACGCGCTCCCCAACTCCTCTCCATCTATCTCAAGAAGGATCTCATCTGATAGATCATTAGATCTTGGATCTCGTTGCCAAACAGGCACTGGAGAGAGTTCCCGAAGACTCACCAGGCTTCGTGAGCAATATATTTTTGGTTCCCAAAAAAGGGGGGGGATGCGCCCAGTGGTAAACTTGAAAGATTTAAACTCCCATGTAGTATATCGCCATTTCAAGATGGAAGGGCTACAGAATTTGCAGGACATACTCCTCCCGGGAGATTGGCTGGCAAAGATCGATCTGCAAGATGCGTATCTGTCAGTGTCCGTGGCACAAGATTGCAGAAATTACCTACAGTTCCGTTGGCGGGGCACTCGGTGGCGTTTCTCCAGTCTGCCGTTCGGCCTCTCATCCGCACATTGGTGCTTTACAAAAATCATGAAGCCGGTGGCGACAACTTTGCGCGTAAAGGGAGTCCGACTCATAGTATATCTAGACGACATCCTCTTAATGTCCTCCAGGGAGACTCAACTGCAAACACATCTGAATTGGACAGTGACTTTGTTACAAGAGTTGAGTTTTCTGATAAACACCGACAAATCAATGTTGAAACCAACTCCTTGTCTGGAGTTTTTAGGTCTCCTATTAGATCCCAGATCTTGGAGCCTCAGTCTTCCTCCTCAAAAGGTATCGACAATATCGAAGGAGACGCGAATGTTACTTCGCAAACCAGAAGTGTCACTACGGGAGCTAGCCAGGGTCATCGGGTTGTTGGCTGCTGCTCGCCTGGCAATACCTCCAGCACCGCTTCATTATCGGGCCCTCCAACGCCTGAAGGCCCATTTCCTTCAGGAGGGTTTGGCATACTCGGATCACGTTCGTCTAACGGAGGAAGCTCGTCTAGATCTGATTTGGTGGACCGAGAACCTCCAATTCTGGAATGGCAAGGAAATTTCCCCTCCACCTCCATCTCTCACGATCGAGTCAGATGCTTGCAGAACCGGTTGGGGAGCAAGATGCGGTCCTCTGGAGACCGGGGGTCGTTGGTCCACGACAGAAATGTTTCTACACATCAATTGTCTGGAACTCCTAGCAGGTCTATTCGCAATAAAATGTTTCGCGCAAAATCACCAGGGAGGCGCGATCTTACTGAAGATGGACAATTTTCCAGCAGTTCGCAATATCAATTCCTTGGGGGGTCCACAGTCCCCGAAACTCACTCAAATGGCAACAGAATTTTGGACATTCTGCTTTCAACGAAGGATCACGGTGATAGCTCAGTTCCTTCCGGGTCTAGACAACACAATAGTGGATTGGAACTCTCGCAACACAACCGATTCAGGAGACTGGAGATTGCTGCCCTCCGTCTTCAAGAGTCTCTTCGATCTCTGGGGTCCGATGGAAATGGACCTGTTTGCCTCACGTCTGAATTGTCAACTACCAAAGTTCTTCAGTTGGAAACCGGACCCAGAAGCTTTGGGGACAGATGCGTTCCTCCAGGACTGGTCCACGGCACGACACTTTGCATTCCCACCGTTTGCAATGATCGCGAGGACCCTTGCGCAGATTCGAACGCAATCGGCAACGTTGGTGATCGTCACCCCTCTGTGGCGGGGACAACACTGGTTTCCAATATTGTTAGAATTGTCCATAGATCTCCCTCGGCTTCTACCGTTCTCCCAGGACCTAATCCTCGATCCAGATGGGATTCCACACCCGCTCATATCCGAACGATGTCCGTTGACTGCCTGGTTGATTTCCGGGGACCTGGATTTGTTGAGGGAATTTTGTTCCGTACTAACACCTTGCTCCAACAGGCATGGGCTCCAGGTACCCGGACAGCTTATAGTTCCGCATGGCGTAAATGGTCTGGCTGGTGTATGGGCAGGGATATCGACCCCGTTTCGGCATCTGTAAACAGAGTATTGAATTTCCTTACCGAGTCATTTGATGCTGGTCTGAAGTATAGAACTGTAAATCCCTTACGTTCGGCTATTTCGGCTGGTCATGAAACCATTCAGGGGACTCCTTTGGGTCGTCATCCCTTAGTTTGTAGATTGTTGAGAGCGGTCTGTTTTGCACGTCCTCCAGTACCTAGGTATGATTCCACTTGGGATGTTTCGCTGGTGTTACGCTTTCTTTCCAATTGGCCAACTAATTCTGATTTGGATTTACAACAATTATCTGCTAAATTGTTGATGGTTTTATGTCTTTTTTCCTGTAAAAGAGTAGGTGATGTCAGAGCTTTAGATTACCCTTCTCGTTCGTTTACTCCAGGAGTCTGTTTTGATATTACTTGCCGTACAAAGACGTTAATTTCTTCTGTATTTTATCCATGTTTTCCGGAACATCTAGCTCTATGTCCCGTTACATGCCTACAAATTTATGAACAACGCACTTTACCTTTTCGTTCCCCGGGAGTATCTCCTCTCTTTTTATCTTATGTGACACCTCACCGTCCAGTATCTTCCACCACCCTGTCTCGTTGGTTACGGTGGTTGATGGAGTTAGTAGGGATAGATGTCTCGGTCTTTGGGGCCCATTCAGTCCGTAGTGCTATGGCTACCTCGGCATTGAATTCTGGTTGTAAATTGGAAGACCTTATGCGAGCGGCTGATTGGTCTAGGGAATCTACACTACGTACCTTCTATTTCCGACCAGCGCCTCATTGGACTGCACCTCTGTTAGATGGGCTTTGAATTTGCAAATACGAGCCTCCGATATGTTGTATTAAAATTGTTTAATTTTCCTATTACATGACGGAAAGTTAGAATTTTAATAAACATTCGGAGGTGAGTATTTCCCACCTCAACCCACCCAATAAATTCTGATCGTTTGGGATGTTCGTACTATAAATAAATTAAAAAAAATATATATATATATATATTTACTATTAACTTTCACATTGTGTGAGCCTGAGTTTTTCCTTAATGACCTATGCGCATGACTATATTTAAGTTATCCATAGATACTGATTAACTGGTTACAATGTTTGCACACTAAAATTTTTTGTTGGTAATTACCATTATACTCTGTTCTCTTCGCAGACTATTGATCATCTGTGTTCCCCATCCAGCGTGTCCTTCCTTGCTTCTGCCGTGTCCATTTGGATTATATTCCAGCTTTTACTCTTCGTTTCGTATGTTTGGAATCTGTTCAACTAACCAAGAAAGAGGAGGAGCTTCCGCAGGGCATGACTGTTATGGACTTGGGGACATTGTGATTGGTGGACTGTTCCCTGCTGGGATTGGTCCTTCTTTTTCTTCTGTTTAAAAGTTTTTTCAATATTTTCAAAGCTTTTCTGTGCTGCTATTTGTTATTAAAGCAAGATTGAAAAGCAAATACTCACCTCCGAATGTTTATTAAAATTCTAACTTTCCGTCATGTAATAGGAAAATTAAACAATTACACACTCCAGGCCAAGCTCGCGCAGCAGCAACAGTAGCCCTGGAGTTGAAAAATGGACATACTGCTGCTCTTTTGTCAAATTTGCCACCACCTTGCAAATCTCCACCAATCCAGCACGTTGAATAACCCCGTGTCACCATCACGGACCAAAAGAACTTGAGCAGACGCCAACCTCCTTTCCAGACAGATTATCATCATCAACATCATTATCATTTATAGAGCGCCAGCGCTTTACAATAACCAAAGAGAATGCGATAAAGGGACATATGATGGAAAAGCGGTTTAGATGCCCTGCACATAGGTAAGGGTCTGTCACAAAACACCCAAAATCGCATGCAATTTCAGAGCTTTTGTTTTGCTGAAAATAAGGCGAATTCAGCATTTAGCGAATGTTCGGTAATTTGAGTCACTGAGGCAGTTCTCGGCGAGAACCTAATTCCACCGAACAAAAAAAAAAAGAAAGGAAGCCTCAATACTCCTAACAGGCGGTTAAATCAATAAACATGTAACAATGTGTCCAAATAAATAAAAGACCAATTAAATAAAAAATAGGTCTGACAAAATAAAAAAAAGTCTTAAAAAAAATTAAAACTTTTTTGCAATAAATTAAAAAGTCTTTCGTATAAAATTTGAAAAGCCTTTTTTTTTTTACATCGAAACCTGTGGGATTGGCCTGTTCAAACCTATCGAACTGAAAATCAGAGCGATTTGACGGAATGTCGGTGCAATTTAGCTTTCTGTGAATAGAAGACATGATAGTCTATGGAACGATTTTGGTGCTGCCGAATTGCAGCATATTTCGCGAATTGACAGCTTAGTGTATAGACCAGGGTTCAAAATTTCAAGTCCCAAGCTACTAAGCAGGCCATAAGAGTTACTCACCACCAGTTGCTCTACCTAACCCCTACCCAGCCCTTAACGCTGCTGCTAAACCCACACTCTTAAATTATCTTAAGAAGTTACACTGTTAAAGGTTTTATTTAGAATAAACTTACAAAAATAACATGTATACCCAGTCATCAGACCCCCAGATACATGTATACCCAGTCATCAGAGCCCAGTGTGATCAGTTCGAGGAGGCAGGGAAGCTCCTCTCCACCCCTTGCCAGTGATAGAGACAAGCTGGGTCAGGTTAGGCAGCTGATCCCTGCCACCGTGCAGCCTAGGGAAGGGGGGGGGCTGCACGGTGGCACTGCCAGAATACACAGCACAAAATAATTTATTGTGCTGCCTGCGTGTGCATTTTCACTCGCCAAATGCGAGTAGGCGAGTGGAAATTTTGAGCCCTGGTAAAGACTATATACACAGTTCGGTGCAAATTGGGGCCAACTCCGTGGTTAGTGAAGAACCCCTTTAGCTTTTGTTCCCATCTGGGCAGGACCAACCATGAAAGCTAGCTGTTGCCCATTTGTGGTCTCTTTCACAAGAGGGCGATGGAGGTTATGTTTGGAGGTAAAAGACCCAGTCCACAACGCTCACCATTTGGTTTGAGGAACTTCTTTGCATGCAGGTAGCTCTCCAGCATCCGCTCGTTGAACAACATGTATCCCATTGGTTCAGAAACAATGATATCGACCTGTTCTGGCAGAGTGACCTCTTCCACTTTTCCTGGGATCACCACGATGCGATCCATCAGGTTGTTACTCTTCACCAGCAGCTGTGGGGATAAAGGTTTAGTGGCGCCGCACCATCAAGTCGATGCGCATCTACATCATTCAATACGCAGAACACCCCAAATTAGCAATGGCAAACCGCACCTCGGCGTGCTGTGCCATAGAGCTGGCTTCCACAGCGTACACTTTCCTGGCTCCAGCCTGGATCGCGAAGAACGAAAGGATTCCCGATCCACAGCCAACATCCAGGATTACCTAAACGAACAAGCAGCAGCAGTCAAAATCTCTAAATTCTAAGCTACTTGCTAGGCCAAAAAAGGTACCCGCCCCGCTTCTGATCCCACCCATCAAAGCTCTGCCCCATCTTTATACTGTGTTTAGTCTGTGCGTGCAGGTCCCCATTAAAGTGGCAGGTGCCAAATTCAAGCTGCTGCGTATTAGGGGGCCTGAATTTCCACTCGCCTTGCTAAAATTTCTAATTGTCCTTGGCAGGAGGGCGAGCAGAAATTTTGAGCCCTACTTTAAGGCAGTGGAAAGAAATGAGGAAATAGCGAAGGATTATTCCCATTTAGCATCGAAAACTCGAATGACCTACCTTGTCTTTAAAATCCGTGTGGTTCTGCAAGATTGCTCTCTGGTACGTCCCCGTTCTCACGTAATCCTGCATCATGTTCTGTTGCTGTGAAAGGTATCCATAAAACTGCAGGGAGGGTGAAAAAAACAAAAGTGAGTCATGAGACACCCCTTATGCTAGTTTAACCGAGTCGCTGATATTGGGTCACATGGCGACACGGAATAAAGCTTACATTTGAATTTAATGAACGGTACAGCACTAGAGCACCACTGGAATCAGTCACGCTCCTGGCATGCTCATCACAAACACTGCATGCCAGGCAGTAGCGAAGACACAAAGGGTTAATGGAGACTACTTTAAGGCTAGTGCAGGTCAAATTCACTGGGATAACACTTTGCTAGATTATGTTTTAACCACTTTCTCTACAAAGTGTTTTTCCATAAAAAACCACTAGTAGGAACCAGTGGCATTTTGGAAAACCACTTTACATTAAACTACATTTAAAAATCATTGTAGCATCTGTACAATGTACTTTTTAACGTCATTAACCCCCATGAGGAACTCCGATGTACATAGTACGCCTTGGGGAAAATTCCCCTTAAGGAACAAGGACGTACTGTGTGTGTCATGGTCCTTTAACCACCCCCTCCCTCCCTATACTCCCCTGATATTGCGATGACACCATTTTCAGGCGCCAGGGGTGCCTGCAGGAGAAGGGTCTCCCTCCAGAACGGCTTCAAATAAAAATTAAAAAAGAGAGAGGCACTGCTGCAAAGGGCAGAGTCTCTCTTTGCTGGATCGCGATAGGCTACCGGTGCAGGCTGACATCTTGGATGTCAGCCAAGCCTCAGGGGTCACCCCCACCCACTGACATTGTCACCATATGTGAGATGACATCAGTTCAGTTAACTCCTTAGCTGCCAAGTGGAGCTCAAGGGGGGGGGGTCCTTTGGACCCCCATATCTCACGATCCGTGGCAGCTAGAGGGTCATGCCTGGCATCATTGGAAAGGTCTGATCTTTGCCCTTCAAATAAAAAAATAAACAGTTTAGGGGTATAATAAAATATGGCTTCAATTGACGTTTAAACATGATGAACATAAAACAGACAAAATGAGCTCAGCGATGAAGGGGTTAAAAAGCAAAAACATGTAAAAAAATTGGGTATTTCTAAACTCAGGATAAAATTTCTACACTATTTAGCCGGGGTCGTCTTTGGTGGCTGTAGATTTTGGAGATTTTCAAATTTTCAAAAAAGTGTGGTTTTTCAATTTTTTCATTATACTTTTTTATAGTAAATTAAACGATATGATGGAAATAATGGTATCTTTAGAAAATCCATGTAATGGCGAAAAAAACGGTATATAATATGTGTGGGTTCCATAAACGAGTAAGAGGAAAATTAGAACTGAACACAAACAGCGCAGAAACGTAAAAACAGCAGTGGGTACTATCGGACAGACAATGGTAAAACAGTCCAGTCATTATGGGGTTAAGTCCTATTTGCCAGGCGGAGGTCACCATTTGTGAGCGTTCGTGCAGGTGTATATCAGCTGGAGTGCCGTGTTTTAGGTGCAGAGGTCCCAGCTTTTCCGACAGCTTCAGCAAATTGGCTGACATGACCGAGGTGCTGAAACTTTGCAAAGGGGGACTCTGAAGCCCATTTGCAAAAAAAATGTGTTTCCCATTAACCAAATTCCTTGGCATTGATCTAGAACAGTGTTTCCCAACCCTGGTCCTCAGGTTCCCCTAACAGGCCAGGTTTGCAGGATATGTGTAGCACAGCACAGGTGATATGATTTGCTGCTCAGTGATTGCAGGATTCAGTCTGCTTTTCTCCAAGGTGATCCTTAAAACCTGTCCTGTTAGGGGAGCGAAGGACCGCAGTTGGGAACCACTGATCTAGAATATAAATCAGACCGAGTTGACTCCATCTTAAACTCCTGCAGGAGCGCTCGATCATAGCAGTGAAGGGGATAAGCAGTTACATTCTATTATTTAGGTGCCCACATTGCATCACAATGTGTCTATCGTGCTGCGGACGCCTTCGTAGACATACAAACCATGCAGCAAAGGATCTCGAATGAGCAACGCAGCTGGCACAGACAAACCCTACGTATAAAAAAAAAAAAAACATTGCCCAACTCATAAAAACATGTCATTTAGTTCAGAGCTCGACAGCTTTGCACCGAACGCAGGAACCAAATACTTTGCATGTTCACGAGCTGATGCACCCAGCATACGGATAGTGTCTAATCACCTGGAAGTACTGCACCGCCGATGACTCCTCCGTGCGCTCACTGAAGACACTTTTTTCTGAAGACTGGCATCGGCAGCTCTTGATGATGTTGTAAAACGAACAGAAATCTGTAGAAAGGAGAAGAACGGTAATTTGTCTGGTCATCAGGTGATGTGGCAGGGGAGCAGCGTTACATGTCCTGCTGCAGCACGAGTACACAATGGACAAGCCGTACATAATTCCGTCGAATTATGCCACCCGTCACATATTGCCGTTGACGATCCGCACATGCGCAGGAGTGTCGTTATGACAGCTGATCTGGCGCCCCAGCTGGTCTTCACGTCACACATGCGCAGATCAGACTAGCCGTCTCCAATCGTCCGATAATGCCTCCAGTTCTGTGCGCAAGCACGAGACACGCCACTCAGGTAGAGGGGATATGGACATGGATTTACACATTGACCAGTGCGGAGTATACTGCTCAATGACTGAAGGAGTAAAATGTGCATAGATACAGAGAGCAGTGCATGTGTATATACCCCCTCACTGCTCACTGTATATGTCGATGTCTAGATCGCGCCCCCGTCTGTCGTGTCTCGCACATGCACACTAAGAGATTATCTGACCAGATATTGGCTAGTCTGACGATCGGTGTGAAGTGACGACCAGCTGGTCACCAGACCTGCTGTGGTTACGTCACTCCAGCGCATGCGCAGATCGTCAGCGGCAATATGCGACGGGAGGCATTCTTCAACGGAACACCGGCATGTCTCAGTGCAGCATGTCACTACCTGGAGCTACAGAGAGCTTCCCTGTAGGGGTCATTCAGAAAGCGCCGTACTTGCCACCGAAGGGCACCAAACTGAATTTCATCGTACAGTGCAATTATGTGGCAGTCCTACTCAGAAGGCTGTCAATTCACCAGATACTGGCAAACTGACAGCAAAATACGGTACAGTTCGCCACAATTTGGCAATCAGCAGCAGCGAAATTGTCAGAAGTAATGGTTAATCTATCCAGAGAACGCCGCACTGCACTGAAGTGTCAGTGAAATGCCATGATTTTCGGTGGTTTCATTCAGCAGGTTTAATCAGGTTTATCCCACAGCGATCGATTTTTTCTTAGCCAACCGTTTATTCTTTTAATTTTTTTCAGCAGTCTTTTTTTTTTCCTTTCTTGTTCATCTATATGTATTTTTTGTCCCTATTTGCCACCGAAAAAGCGCCAGAGCAGCACAAAACACGTTTGGCCCTTACCTTTATTCCTTTTGTTGCCATTTTTGTAGCTTGCCAATAAATCCATTTTGCATTCGAGGCGGATCACTCCGTTCTGTATGAGCCGACAGGAAGTCCGGTGTACTCTGCGGCAGGAGGATCGTGCCCGAGAAACGATCCCTTATGCAGGTTACCTTTGAGCAAAGTCTATGCTCCGGGGAGTGTGAGTATCCCCCTATTTGCACTGCAGTGTGTGCGCTTTGAAAAACCTCCCTGCCATTATTTGAGGAATATACCAATTTCAGGGAAAATGCAGGCGGACACAGTGTGGCCAGAAAACAGCCCGCAATGTGATTTTATAGAGAGCTTGTTTAGCGCGGACACTGAGTGTGCACTTTACGCATATACAGTATCACGCTATGGTATCTGCTGTTCTTTTGTCTTTGAGGTAACCCTCACCATTTACACAAGTGACCGTTGCCGTTCGGTCCGCATTTGGCTTATGTAAGCCCTTTGTATTTTCCACTAGACACATTTGTTGAGCAAGAAGCGCTGTTCCCCCTACTTTTTGTATTATTTTTAAATCCTACAGGGTGAAGGGAAACGTCACATATTGGGGAATAATAGCGAATCTGTCTTTTATCCATTTTGTGCACCACAGAATTCTTTCTCTGCTTGTGTGTATGGATTTTTTTTATTATTATATATTCATTATTTTTTATTTATTTTACACAAAATATTTGAATAATTTTTTAAAGGCTTTTTTTTATAATTTTGTAACAGACCTTTTTTTTTTTAATTTAAAAGGACCTTTTAAAATTATTTACACACATCTTAATGCACTTTATTGGTTTAAACCCCTATTAGTAGAGTAACAGTTCCGTGTTTTTGTTTTGTTTGTTTCTGCAGTTGAGCCACTCCGCGTCCGGCGCACTTCGGGGGACCCTGTGGTGAATACTGAATTCACCGGAGGGTCGGCGAAGTGTGCCGAAATAACCCCTTGTGTGTTTCTCGCGATGCTACAGCCACCGGGAAGGGTCAGGGAGGCGAGTAAGGCTAAAGTCTGCGTGCGTGCATAACGGACAGACGTACTGACGGAAGATACTGTAGACGTCACACGGTCCGTTTTTCTTGACAGACGTAGAAAAAAAAAAGCGGAATTATGGGAAACTAAATTAATATGAAAAATGATAAAAATGTGAAAAGGATATGAAAAGGCATTGTGTGCGTCAAGTGCTGGACGTCGCAAATGCGCTGCGTCTGACATCTCATCACTCACAGAACGCTACGCAGATGTGGAGCACTCTGCGCATCCGTGGTAGCGGTTTTACGTTCTTACCTAACTTGCGTCAGTTGGCCACGTGCGTTGTGCGTGCGCAGTTCGGTGCGGACACACTTCGTGTGTGGGTCTCTTGATCATGATTCTATGCTGCAGCGACACGAACGTGATCACTGCGTTCGTCTGACATTAGCCTAAAACCTCAGCCCAGGGGACTCTGAAAAGTCTAGATTTCCCTATTTTCATGATAGGAGGTCATAACTTTATTAAAAAGAGGAACGGAGGCGAGTATTATTATGCCAATCTATTTTACCACTTCCGGCAGCAAGCAAAAATAGATAAAACGTTCAAGGGGAACACCCCCCCCCCCACAGGTAACATGGTATCAGATGTATCCCCTTGCAACCCCAACAGCATAAAGTCCATAAACTCCAAGCAGTTTCCTCTTTCTTGCTGTTTTCAGGACTGAGACAAGTATTTGTTTAATAAAATGTGGGTATTTCCGATTTTAATGTATTATTTTACTGTTGATCTGGATTTCGTAGACTTCCGGGCAAGAGGTGGAAAGCCTGTATATACAGATGAACAACTGCGACAGTAGGGAGAGACGGCATCTTGTGGCAGAAGTAGAATTACCCCAATATAAAAAAAATTCCAAACATCTAGGCTGACCGTCCACTGGGTCTGTAGGTGGACGGCCGACTTGGTCTTTGACTAGGGACAACGCCATTGCACGACCAGGGTCGTACACTGGAAGCATCTGTGGATGTCCCACCAGGTCGGCCAACAAAGAGGCCACCGAAGTGGTGGTGGTGGGGACAAAAAATCTCCCTGGCACTTACCGGATGGGGTGGCAAACTGGATCAAGACGCTGTTGCATCCCAGGGTGATGATGAAGGACTGCTTTCCCACGCGGCTGCACTCCGTGTCCGGGTTAACTGTGCATTTGAAGACGCAGACATTCTCCGCTGGAAAGAAGAAGCGAGCGGAGACGGGAGAACGTAAGTATGAGGAAAACACATGGCGATCGCCGACAATCCCAGACTCTACACATTGAAAAAGGACATTAACACAAAGCAGACTAAAGCGCGCTCGTGCAACGCAGCGACTTATGACCTATATGAGAATTTAAGTCAGTGGCAGAATGTGTCTCTTAATGACTGGACACCTGCATGTTTTTTTTCTTCTTCAAATGAACCTTGGCCCCATTTTTTAGGGTTAAGGGCAGCAGAGTATGCCCGTATGAAAGGAGGGCAGCAGAGTATGCCCGTATGAAAGGAGGGCAGCAGAGTATGCCCGTATGAAAGGAGGGCAGCAGAGTATGCCCGTATGAAAGGAGGGCAGCAGAGTATGCCCGTATGAAAGGAGGGCAGCAGAGTATGCCCGTATGAAAGGAGGGCAGCAGAGTATGCCCGTATGAAAGGAGGGCAGCAGAGTATGCCCGTATGAAAGGAGGGCAGCAGAGTATGCCCGTATGAAAGGAGGGCAGCAGAGTATGCCCGTATGAAAGGAGGGCAGCAGAGTATGCCCGTATGAAAGGAGGGCAGGGAAGGAATCGTTTGATATCAGGTTACAGAGTAAAACAGAACGAATCCTCAATCCTTTCTGCACAAGACAGCAGGAACTCCCACCCCTTACTGTGAGCAAGGAATGCCGAGCCTGCGGTATGAAATTTGACGAATAGGATAAACTCTCCATAGGCAGATAAAGAATCCCCCCCCCCCCAGGCTGGCTTTAAAACCACTGCATCCTTGGTCCTCAACCCAGATGTCTTGGAACTACATCACCCATGATGCTCAGCCACTCAGTACGTTGGCAGAGACTCATGGGAAAGGTAGTTCCGTAACAGAGGGCCACGGTTGCCATCCACCGCTCTAGGACGATCCCTTTAACGGTGCAGTGTTGGTCTGAAGGTAGAGCGTTGAGTGTTTCAGAACTACAACTCCCATGATGCTCTAAACCAGCCTTAACCGTAAGCAGGGATTGTGGAAAAACATTGCAGGATACAACTCTAGGATGCCGGCTTTTCCACTAAGGAGCAAGAGATGTAGATCAGTGAGTCTGTCTGGATTCCCGGGGCCTGAGGATTCTGCGAGACTCGCTGCGGGTACCCGGGACGTTCACACACTCAGCCTCCCTCTGCCCACATCCCATCCATCCATCCATCCATCCCTGCATCCCTTGCGTGATGCTCACATGAGATCGCTTACATGAACATTTATAAATACATCAGTTAGATCATTACAGGGGTCACGGAGAGCGGCTAAAGCAATCCTTTCAATGCTGGGTCATCGAGACGCTGCGCCAGAGCCTGTCCCTGAACACACACCCCGATACAGAGAGAATACAACGGAACCGAGTCACACACACGGAATATATCCCAATATCAATATATATCTCCGTGTGGAGATCCTGATCCAGCAGGGGTTAACAAACCCAGGAGGAGACCCCAGCTCCTAAACCTTAACAACGTGCACACCTAGTGGAAACTATAGTGGACACACACACACTGACCAAAATAATATATACACATACACTTTAACGTTAAGACCTACGAGTGCCCATAGTTTGCTGAAACTGTACAGTGGAGGTTGCGATGGGGCCGAGTCGCTTAATGGTGATTTTAGGAGTGGGTTGCCTGCTTTGAAAGATAGATCATTTACCTCTAAAAACAGCAATCCGCTCCTAAAAAAAATAAAATAAATCACCATTAAGCGATTCAGCCCCCGTTGCAACCTCCACAGTACAGTTTCAACAAACTAGGTGTACTCGTAGGTCTTCAAGTATAAAACACACACTTGTAAAAGCATGGACTGTATTGATAAAACATCTCCATCCACGAAGAATGCAATCCAGTGCAGCAGGTAAAATCTCCTTTCCACGAGTCAGACTTGGAGAGTAAAGCGCACAGATCACAATACATGGGAATGGACCCACCATCAACAGAACTACAATTCCCATGACCACTTCCTGTATTGAGAGGAAGACCGCATTGAATTCACATCCCTATAGCATGTGTGTTCGTGCCCTTCGATACGGCTATACAGACTTTATAGAAAACACACACACCTTTTCTGACCTTGGTGCAAATATACATGGGCAGGGAGTGTAAGACCCCCCCCCCCCGGGGGGGCCTTAACTCCCTGCCCAGGACCCGCTTTCCACATAGCGAGGAAAAGCATTTCTTTCTATATGGGGAGCAGGCTGGCCAATGAACGGTCTGGTCACACGTGTCAACGCGTGCCTCGGGACAGAGCCGTGCTCGGGTTTATATGGAGATGCTTTAGGAGAGAGGTCACTGCAGCAGGTGGTGGGCCGAGGACGAACACACACAGCTGATATATATATCTACAAGGGTTGTGGTGGAGGACAAAAAGTGAGATAAAAAGCCTCCACACTATAATAAGTGTGTTTATTATTGCAGAAGCCACCTGCACATCATAGCAATTCGAAGAATTGCATCCCAGAGCTCCTGTGCCACATTCCCCATATGCAGCAAGGAATTCTGGGTAGGATATGCAAATGACATCTGTCTCACTTTTATGCATCCTGGGTCTGTTATTACACAGAACCCTAAAATCAATGCTATGCCACACCGTGGCATTCTAGCAGAGATCAGGTTTTATGCAACTGGGCAAAGCCACTCCTAGGACAGCGCTGTTTCGGGTTTGTTGGACCCTCATCAGCAGGAGCTAGGCATGATGACCAGTTGCAGTGGATGCTTGGGACCCATAAGGCAATCAGTATATTTTACACACATACATATATACACATAACACCCCCCCCCCCCCGGGCATAAAGAAACGAGGCCAGGTAGAATTTTGACTTTTGCTACTAAATCTATGCATAGTTGATTCCTGTCCTGGTTTTCCACGTCCAGTCCTGGGGGTTAACAGACCCGGAGACAATGTCCTGAGATTTGAGTCTTTGCACGAGTTAAATTAAGATCACACCCACAGGACACGGAGCAGGATCACTCTGCCGGCAACCATATCTAGGGAGGAATCCCTTATAGACCTAAATTAACCATTTACCAAAGTCGCCACCTTGTGGACACCGATAGGAATGACAGGTCAAAAAAGTCTCCGATCTAGAAAAAAATGTTCACTAGAGGTGGGGGGGGGCACTTGCACAACACTCGCATTTTTCTGACGCATTTATGGTGCAAACTCCCCGCTCGTGTTAGTATTAAGGTTATATATTTGTGCTTGTTTTAAGGTTAGGGTAACACTTGTGTCAAAAGGAACAGAATCTTGCCAAAACTAAGCAGAATTTGTTGTGTTAGCTCACCCATAAAAGCAACCCTAAAACAAGCACAAATAGTAACCCTAACATTTAAAAAAAATTAAAAAAAAATTGTCGTCTTTTTTCCAGCACCATACAGCAGGCAGCAGGCAGAAAACTGACACAAGCATGGTGCCACCCCCGGGAAGACAAAACCCAGCAACGGAAGTGTCTTTATGTTAAACATGACTTTTCCCCCTAAAAATCTATATTTATTTATTTATTTATAAAGTATTTTAGCAGGAAGGATACATTGAGATTTCTCTCGTTTTCAAGTATGTCCTGGGTATATGTAAGGAACATTTAAAGGGCACACTCCCATTTACACAAGCGGTAACTAGATTACTTGTGCATTACAAGCCACTTTATAAAACATGCTTTTTTTTCTCTACTTTGAACTGCATGTAAAAATGAAAAAAAAAAACTCTTGTTCCCATTTTGTGGATTTTTTTTACCCCCCATGATGCAACATTTACCAAACGCTGCGCTTTGTGGCTCTTGTTTCTTTAATCTACAATATTTAACAGTCAATGAGGTGGAGGAGGGAATGGTTAAATAAGGCGGCAGGAGTTCTATTGTGTTCTCCAGGCCGAGATAAGAGCTGGCAGCTGAAGGAGATAAGACAGGGATCTTAAAAGGGTTCTAATCTACCCCTGGTAATGTCCTTTGAATACATCCCACACAATACAATGATGGGAGTCAGTGATTGACCCATAGACTCCATTTTATGATCAAAACCACACAGTGAGGAGCAAGTGATGGAAAGATACTGTGAGGGGCAGTTTACAACACAAAATATCACACAATGGATGCACCCAGTGGGGACACAGCGGAAAATATTTTTTGTGCTAAACAAGAGAAAAACAAAGCACATGTAAGATATCAGCAACATAAAATAAACACAATAAGGACATTTCACGTTTGGTGGCGGTGGCCCTTAAAATCTGTTTTTGATACGTCATTTCTATCCGCATCCACAAGGTGGCGACTTTCCCATAGGATGACAAACTTTTCCAGGGTCTTAAAAACTGGTATCCCTTATCTGATATAAAAATTTTCCAAGCTCCATTATACAAACTCCTGGGAGTCGAAAGATATAAAGCAAGGATTAAAATACGGCTATATGCTAGCGGGAGATACGGTGGATTTATGTTAGTGCTGTGTGAAATCAAAGTGATTGACCAACAGATATACTCAAAAACGAGAGAACTCAATGTATCCTTCCAGGTAAAATACTTTATAAATATATTAGTGGCTAAAACTGTACATTTATAGAAAATAAATTTGTATATATATACACATAAGCCGTGTTAGTCCAGATGCCAAAATCACAAGTATAGCAGTACGTGGCGATACCTTTTTAATTTTAAATACATATTGTACCCCTGTGGGAAATCAATTCAATCGAACAGGCCACTCCATCCAAAACCTCAAAATGAAATTTTAAAGACTATCATGAACGTAAAAGATTTGAAATGCAAATGATCACATATTTTAACACCATAAAAGAAGGACTCAATGTAGATTCTGGCTGGTGTTTTCCCATTTTGAACATACCATTTGACTCGCTCTTCACAACATCTAACCACCCCCCCCCACCCATGTGATCTTTAATGTTCAATCCTATGATTTTGCTCAGTAAAGCTTCCAGACCTGGAGAGGAATACTCTGTCTTTTAAGGTATCACTACGTACCACTATACTGGAGAGACACACACACACGAAGAAAGGCAGACCCCCCCTCCCCCAACACTATACAGAGATATAAAAGCTGATTAGGTTACAGAGTGCTCCATGTCATACAGAGTGCTCCATGTCATTACAACACACACACAGCAGGCTGGATTGGGTAAAAGCTACAAAACCCACACTGAAACAGGTATAAAACACAATGCGCCCCCGACTGCCTTTGTATAAAGCTGAGTTTTTCCATTTGGGGGAAGCAGACTGGCTTATCTCCTTTACATGACATAAAGGGTGCGCATAATTTTACATGTAAATAACAAGCTGCATGCAGGCGGCTGGCTCTCTGGCAGGCTGCTCCTGGGGAGACCTCTGCATTAAAAGCAGGAGTGGGGGTCAGCAGCTATTGTGCATTCAGGGCCATGCAGGAGAGGGGTGTGAAAAGAAAGACAAAGCCTCACAGGGGGACAAAGAAGTACCCCTGCAGGGCAGAACACTGCGTTATCTGCCCTCCCCCCCCCCACCAGATGCACATGAATGCATGCAATCCCAGTGTCTCGCAGCATCCGCACGCCGCTTCACACGCATATGATACAGAATATATAGAATATCTCTCCTAAAATTACACTAAAAGGGGATTATTCACCAACAACAAAAAAAAAAAAAAAAAAAGGGGAAGGAAAACGCACATTTGCTAAATTTAAGCCAATGTAGTCCAAAATGAAGAGTCAGCATTTTAAAATTCAGCTATTTTTGACTTAGGCAATATCCTTCTAAAATTCCCCACCGATTCACAGCTTAGCGAATACACCCCAAACCAATTCATATAAAGAGGAGGCATACGCAGCAGGGTTGGTTGAATGTCTATTATACTTT
Source organism: Leptobrachium leishanense (assembly GCA_009667805.1). Lineage (NCBI taxonomy): Eukaryota > Metazoa > Chordata > Amphibia > Anura > Megophryidae > Leptobrachium > Leptobrachium leishanense. Next base: position 40,845,022 of record CM019065.1, read on the forward strand.
ATATAGCGCCAACATATTCCGCAGCGCTGAACAATGGGCACAATATAGACAGTGTTACAATACACTGAGACCGAACAATGTTTGACAAAGCAAAGCAGGATGAAACGAGGCCCTCTAGTGCGGGAATTTACAATCTATAAGGGTTGGAAGGTGAGAGGCGAGAGGGATGGGCTGCAAGGCGAGAGGGATGGGCTGCAAGGCGAGAGGGATGGGCTGCAAGGCGAGAGGGATGGGCTGCAAGGCGAGAGGGATGGGCTGCAAGGCGAGAGGGATGGGCTGCAAGGCGAGAGGGATGGGCTGCAAGGCGAGAGGGATGGGCTGCAAGGCGAGAGGGATGGGCTGCAAGGCGAGAGGGATGGGCTGCAAGGCGAGAGGGATGGGCTGCAAGGCGAGAGGGATGGGCTGCAAGGCGAGAGGGATGGGCTGCAAGGCGAGAGGGATGGGCTGCAAGGCGAGAGGGATGGGCTGCAAGGCGAGAGGGATGGGCTGCAAGGCGAGAGGGATGGGCTGCAAGGCGAGAGGGATGGGCTGCAAGGCGAGAGGGATGGGCTGCAAGGCGAGAGGGATGGGCTCAGGAGCCAGTAAAGGGTTAACAGGGGCTGCATATACATGTTTAGGAGCCAGGCAAATGTATCTAGAATAATTGAGATATGTAGGAGTCAGCGGTTACCCAGCCCCTGGATTTTAAGCTCTGATCCACAACATATACACCCCCCCCCCAACCCAGAATGACGTTACAGCCCAATTGTGTGTTTGCCCTGGCCAGCCGTGTACACCCTAATTATACAAAATCGCTTCCCAGGATCAGGTGTGATTTTTTTTATTCCTCAAAACTGCTGCAGTGATAGATGTGCCGCCTGTGCTTTAACAGCAGATAATACAGTGTGCGCATTAACCAACTGAGACATCGCAGCATTCTCACACACACACATACCATTACAGAGGGTTAATGTCATTATAAGAAGCCCTCTCCCCGGCTCATTATAAAGGAACGCTCCATTTCTGCCGCGTCCCCGCGGGCTTGTTAATACGGTTACTGTTTCCATCATTTAAAAAGAGGCTGCAGATTTCACCACGCACACGCGTACAACAACAACATACACCGTGCACCATGGAAAGAAACAATAGCTGGAAATTTAAAGGAGGACGCAGACAAGAGGTCGATCTGACCGGGGAAGGGACCGCAATGTGCTCAGAGTCATGAGGAAATAAAACGCGTGATGGTTTAAATGGCCAGTACCACAAAAAACACTGAAATGACCTTATTGTGTTTATTTTATGTTGCTGATATTTTACATGTGCTTTGTTTCTCATTTGTATGTTTAGTTAAAATATTTCCTCTGTCACTGGGTGCATCCATGGTGTGATTTTGTGTTGTAAACTGTCCCCCCCCCCCCGTATCTTTCCATCACTTGCTCCTCACTGTGTGGCTTTGGTCATAGAATGGAGTGAATGGGTCGATCACTGACTCACATCATTGTATTGTGTGGGATGTATTCAAAGGACATCACCAGGGGGTAGATTAGAAGTCTTTTAAACTCCCCGCCTTATTTCATTCAGTTGCCAGCGCTTATACGGAGTGGCCTGGAGAACAATAGCTTCCTGCAGCCTTATCTAAACATTCCCTCATCCATCTCATTAACTGTTAGACCGCTAGAGAGGTTATTTCTTCAGCAAATTCTGTGCAGAGAACGGTCTAATTCCCCCCCCCTCTAGCGGCATCCCGAGTGTGGCTCAGGGTTAAATTCCTATGTTGGAAGCGGTAACCCCGAGCAACACTCGGGATGCCGCTGGATACATCACCTCTCCCTGCGCGCCCTCGATGTCCCCAGCTGCCTCCTCCGGCGACCTCATTACTTCCTGGTTACCTCCTCGCGAGAAGGAATCCAGGAAGTAAAACGCCGCGATCGCCGGAGGAGATTGCAGAGATCAGCGAGGGAGCGCACGGAGAGGTAATGTATCCAGCCCGAGTGTGTCTCGGGGTTATTGCTCTCAGTGGTGAAATTTAACCCCAAGACACACTCGGGAACACCGCCAGGGAGGTTAAATACTGTATGAGAAAGCACAGCCACAAAGTAAAACTCATCATACAATTTTGGAATATGTTGCATCATGGGAAAAATACACAAAATGGAAACCGGAGATAAAAACCTGATTTTATTTTTGCTTTTTCCTTGCAATTACCTCAAAAGAAAAAAAACACAGCAGCATGTGTTTTATAATGGGGTTTTGTTTCTAATTAACGAATAAACTTGTTTACAGCTTACTTTAGTGGTACTGTCCCTTTAAGAGCCAGGCTACCAGGCAAAGGAACGGGGGAGGGGAGGATATATGGAATTTATTCTGAGAATCAGATGCGGTGCTCTTCTTATTACGTTACATGTAAGTGGGAACAGGAGACTCTGGCAGGAAGAGAGCGTGTTTTGGGTCTTAAGAGGGTCAGGGCACCGCCGCGCCATGGGAATTCACACCGTCGAGTAATCAATGGCTTCCATTAGAGTCGCCAAGGAACGCAGGAACAAGACGAGATCGATATGGAAAACCCGGAAGGACGAGTAGAGGTCATCGTGATGGGAATATTAACGCGGGGAGATCAGGCCTCCCGCGCCGGGACGTGGCGAACGGAAAGCAGACCAAGCAACAGCAACGAAGAGATATGGATTCGTTGGGTCTTTCAGAAATTTGCCCCGAGTTGTGAGAGCAGGGATCCCTGCATGAGAAAAGGTGGGGAACGGGAGGCAGCCTTGGCCCTACAGATGTTTAGGAACTACGGCTCCCATGATGCTCAACCACTCATTAGGTTGGCAGAGACTCATGGGAAATGTAGTCCAAAACCTGGAGGGCCAAGGCTGACGACCCCTGACGTACATTATGATCCACAGCAAGAAGGGGGCAAGAAGCGATGCGTCCTGTGAAGGCCTACTACACCAACATCACGGTCTGTTACTTTGTAGCCGCACAGAGGATGCCCGACAATATGTTCACGTACATTTATAGAGCGCCAACATACGCCACAGCACGGTACAACAAGACAAAACAGACAAGATTAAATAAATCTGAAACACGCCGAATGATGGCAAAGAGTGCCCAGCTCAGGAGCTTACAATCTAAGAGGGGGGGGGGGCGCAAAGACAGGTGAGAGCAAATACACAGCGTATGACTTGCAGGCAACGTTCAGTATCCAGAACCTGCGCCAGTCGATACCTGGGAAAAACCCAAGGGAGGAGGTGATATTCTGCCATGAGGGAAGCATGGGACAAGACCAAGGATCCCAAACGCAGCCCCCACCCCAGATGATTCTGAACTACAACTCCCATGAGTCTCTTGCCATCTATGGCAGAGGTTTCAAACTCCTGCCACCCACGTGTCAACGTCCTACAATTCTCAGACTGCAATAGCTGGCCAGAGAGAATCGCAGGAGTTGCAGTTCAGAAACATCTGGGAAGACCCCGAGCGCGAGATCCTCTTCTGTACCAGTGTTTCTCAGACCTGCCCTCAGATCCACCCAACAGGCCAGGTTTGCAGGACATAAAGCACAGCACAGGTGATCGGATTTGCTGCTCAGTGATTGCAGGATTCAGTCTGCATTTCCCCAAGGTGATCTGCAATATCTGGCCTGGTTGGGCCGAGGACAGGTTTGAGATGGACTGTAGTACAGCACAGTGTATCAGCTTCGGGGGGGGGGGGTGCACGAAGTTTGACAGCCCTGCTCTAAACAACAGATGAATTGATCAGTAATTTATCGTAGTTTTTGCGGTTTCCGTCACACAGGGAATTTGCTGCAGAAATAGTGAAAAATGAGTGTTATTTGTACAAAAGTAGGTCGAAAACGGCAATAAGAGGTAATAAACGTGCCGATAGTAAAGAAGGGAATGGGAACGGAGACCTACAATCCTGAGATGAACAGGAGATGGCGAAGCGCGGGAATTATTGGCAGACAGACAGTGCGGGTTCCAGGGAAGATTGGTTAGAACCTGGAGAGGTGGAATGTCAGGCAAAAGACTCTGACACAAGGCCTGGCATCAACCCAATTTATGGCGTCAACCTACATTTTCTCATGTGGATTGGAAGCCTTGACCATCCAGATGTTTTGGAACTACATTTCCCATGATGCTCAGTCAAATTGATGAGTAGATGAGCATCAAGGGAGACTGTACCGGCTGGATGGAGTAGAGGTATCATCACTGCTCTATAACCGCGAAGAAGACAGGTTAGAATCCCGGCCAGAGCACCTCTCCAGTAAGTGTCCTTGGGTAAGACACCCAACGTTACATACTCGCCTACCACACAATATCGGCTGTGGAGTCCAGTGGTGACGTCTCTGCTCCTTAACATGGTGAATTAAGTCAAATCTCATTCAGCACATCCGTTCAATACAAATGCGGGGGAGCAAGTCTCGACTTTACGAGAAGCGGGTTCAACCTGACTACCAGGTCGCTGCTCTATAATCAAGGAAAGACAACTCGATCCCACTCAGAAGACGCCACCAGCGAGTGTCCTTGGGCAAGACCCCCTAACGATATGGATGCACCTACCTCACAAAATACTTGTACATCGATACATAGATTGTAAGTTCTCTTGGGAACAGGGACCCTCTGAATCAGGCCGTATCATCCATGTGTGGTATTCAAATGTATCAACCCCTTGTACACTGATCCTGTAAAGCGCTGCGGAATATGTGGCGCTATATAAATAAACAATAATGTAATTCCAAAACACCTGGAGTAAACAAACCCAAAAAGTTGGGAGACAGATCCAACTAGGGCCGCAACTATTATTCTCATAATCAACTTTTCACACACAAGGTATGCGAGCGCTCGGCCAGAGGGACGGGTCGATGCCGCGAGCGCTCGGCCAGAGGGACGGGTCGATGCCGCGAGCGCTCGGCCAGAGGGACGGGTCGATGCCGCGAGCGCTCGGCCAGAGGGACGGGTCGATGCCGCGAGCGCAGCTTAAGCCCATGTTTGCTTTCTCAAATGAACACGGCTACGAGCACTTGGATAGAGATGAGGAGGTCAGCATGAAATCAGGGTTAATAAGCTAAAGTGGTCAGGGTGCGTAGAGTGTCCCTTTTAAATAATTTCTTGAACAAACTGAGTGGGAGGAGGGACTGGAGGTGGAAGGGAGTGACTTTGCTCAAGTGACTTGACCTGAGTGTGAGTGGGTATGGACAAAAGACCAGATCTGAGTGAGTTTGGGGAAAGGGACCAGACCAAAGGGAGGGAATGGCAGTTCCCAACCAAAGAGGTTGTGGCAGGGAGGGTGGTGAGGTGGCACAGGACTCCAGCTTCAAGTAAGGATAAAACACAGGCGGTACAGCTCCATCACCCAGTGGCAGTATCCTATTGTTTGTGTTATAGTTCTGCTACTGTTGTAAACTGAATAAAAACAAACTGGTTGTGTCGGCTATAACCCTAGAACTAGTAAAGCAGCGGCGCGTCTTCTCCAATCAGCTCCGAAGCTGAGGTTATTTATGTTTAACTCAGTCTGACTCTAATCGTCCTGTGTACAGCACACACTGTTCAATCAACACTGATTAATCAATAATGGAAATAGTTGACAACTAATTTAATCATCGATTAGTTGCCGAATAAATCAATTCGTTGTTTCAGCCCTAGATTGAACGCAGCCGCACAGCAATGTGTGGATACACTGGCAGAACAGCAACGGTGCCCGGCGGGACACTGACACGGGAAGTAAGGGAGCCAGGCAATGATTTAGCTGTAGAAGTTCATGGAATATCCCACACATTCATAAGCCAGAGAGGAGCCCGTGGATTTGTCATGTAACACACCCACCCCAGCCACAAAAAACAACAACATTGGTTCCGAGGTTTTCCGTATGCGTGCGCCAAAGCCAGAAGTTTACACACGCATACTTTTCGATCCCAAGGATGTGGACACACTCAGGATCCATACAAAAAGTAAAATATTAAAGCTTAATTTACATTGTATCGAGCAGTGTTTACCAATAAGCTTTCAGAGTTTAAGCCTGGGTTCACACCTGCGCATTTTGTGACGCGCGTAATATGCACGTTTCGCGCAAACGTAAAAAAACACGCATTGCAAGCGCGCTCACGCTGCAGTCTATGGCTGCGAACGCACTGCAAGACGCCTCAAAGAAGCTCCTGTACTTCTTTGAGCGTAGGACGTTTTACAGTGCGTTCCTACGCGCTGTAAAACGCCCAGGTGTGAACGAGGCGTTAGGTCTGTTTGATGTAATGTACAGCAGACATATCCAGTTATGCAGATCCTGCGTCCACGGCCTTGGGTTCGAGCTGCGGGTCACCTTCAGATTCAGGCGCAGAGGGAGAGCCCCACAGGAGGCGCAGAGGGAGAGCCCCACAGGAGGCGCAGAGGGAGAGCCCCACAGGAGGCGCAGAGGGAGAGCCCCACAGGAGGCGCAGAGGGAGAGCCCCACAGGAGGCGCAGAGGGAGAGCCCCACAGGAGGCGCAGAGGGAGAGCCCCACGCGCAGAGAGAGAGCCCCACGCGCAGAGAGAGAGCCCCACGCGCAGAGAGAGAGCCCCACGCGCAGAGAGAGAGCCCCACGCGCAGAGAGAGAGCCCCACGCGCAGAGAGAGAGCCCCACGCGCAGAGAGAGAGCCCCACGCGCAGAGAGAGAGCCCCACGCGCAGAGAGAGAGCCCCACGCGCAGAGAGAGAGCCCCACGCGCAGAGCGAGAGCCCCACGCGCAGAGCGAGGGAGCCCTACACACACAGAGGGAGAGCTACACAGAGCCCTACACACACACAGAGGGAGAGCTACACAGAGCCCTACACAACACACACACACACACAGAGGGAGAGCTACACAGAGCCCCACACACACACACACACACAGAGGGAGAGCTACACAGAGCCCCACACACACACACACACACACAGAGGGAGAGCTACACAGAGCCCTACACAACACACACACAGAGGGAGAGCTACACAGAGCCCTACACACACACACACAGAGGGAGAGCTACACAGAGCCCTACACACACACAGAGGGAGAGCTACACAGAGCCACACACACACACAGAGGGAGAGCTACACAGAGCCAACACACACACACACACACACCACACAGAGGGAGAGCTACACAGAGCCCTACACACACACACACACACACACACACAACACAGAGGGAGAGCTACACAGAGCCCCACACACACACACACACACACACAGAGGGAGAGCTACACAGAGCCCCACACACACACACAGAGAGAGAGCTACACAGAGCCCTACACACACACACACAGGGAGAGCTACACAGAGCCCTACACACACACACACAGAGGGAGAGCTACACAGAGCCCTACACACACACACACACAGAGGGAGAGCTACACAGAGCCCTACACACAGAGAGGGAGAGCTACACAGAGCCCTACACACAGAGAGGGAGAGCTACACAGAGCCCTACACACAGAGAGGGAGAGCTACACAGAGCCCTACACACAGAGAGGGAGAGCTACACAGAGCCCTACACACAGAGAGAGGGAGAGCTACACAGAGCCCTACACAGAGAGAGGGAGAGCTACACAGAGCCCTACACACAGAGAGAGGGAGAGCTACACAGAGCCCTACACAGAGAGAGGGAGAGCTACACAGAGCCCTACACACACACAGAGTGAGAGCTACACAGAGCCCTACACACACACACACAGAGGGAGAGCTACACAGAGCCCTACACACACACACAGAGGGAGAGCTACACAGAGCCCTACACACACACACACAGAGGGAGAGCTACACAGAGCCCTACACACACACACAGAGGGAGAGCTACACAGAGCCTACTACACACACACACAGAGGGAGAGCTACACAGAGCCCTACACACACACACAGAGGGAGAGCTACACAGAGCCCTACACACACACACAGAGGGAGAGCTACACAGAGCCCTACACACACACAGAGGGAGAGCTACACAGAGCCCTACACACACACACAGAGGGAGAGCTACACAGCCCTACACACACAGAGGGAGAGCTACACAGAGCCCTACACACAGAGAGGGAGAGCTACACAGAGCCCTACACACAGAGAGGGAGAGCTACACAGAGCCCTACACACAGAGAGGGAGAGCTACACAGAGCCCTACACACAGAGAGGAGAGCTACACAGAGCCCTACACACACAGGAAGAGCTACACAGAGCCCTACACACACAGGAAGAGCTACACAGAGCCCTACACACACAGGAAGAGCTACACAGAGCCCTACACACAGGAAGAGCTACACAGAGCCCTACACACCACAGGAAGAGCTACACAGAGCCCTACACACACACACAGGAAGAGCTACACAGAGCCCTACACACACACAGGAAGAGCTACACAGAGCCCTACACACACACACAGGAAGAGCTACACAGAGCCCTACACACACACACAGGAAGAGCTACACAGAGCCCTACACACACACACAGGAAGAGCTACACAGAGCCCTACACACACACAGGAAGAGCTACACAGAGCCCTACACACACACAGGAAGAGCTACACAGAGCCCTACACACACACAGGAAGAGCTACACAGAGCCCTACACACACACAGGAAGAGCTACACAGAGCCCTACACACACACAGGAAGAGCTACACAGAGCCCTACACACACACAGGAAGAGCTACACAGAGCCCTACACACACACAGGAAGAGCTACACAGAGCCCTACACACACACAGGAAGAGCTACACAGAGCCCTACACACACACAGGAAGAGCTACACAGAGCCCTACACACACACAGGAAGAGCTACACAGAGCCCTACACACACACAGGAAGAGCTACACAGAGCCCTACACACACACAGGAAGAGCTACACAGAGCCCTACACACACACAGGAAGAGCTACACAGAGCCCTACACACACACACAGGAAGAGCTACACAGAGCCCTACACACACACACACAGGAAGAGCTACACAGAGCCCTACACACACACAGGAAGAGCTACACAGAGCCCTACACACACAGGAAGAGCTACACAGAGCCCTACACACAGGAAGAGCTACACAGAGCCCTACACACACACAGGAAGAGCTACACAGAGCCCTACACACACACAGGAAGAGCTACACAGAGCCCTACACAGAGAGAGGGAGAGCTACAGAGCCGTACACACACACAGAGAGGGAGAGCTACACAGAGCCCTAAGCACAGAGAGTCACAGCCCCTCCAGTCCCTGTGTATAGTATACAGGAAGGCAGTATGTGGGTCAGCCTCCCCTGCCTGAGCCGGCCCATGAGCCCCCTGGCAGCGCGCCTCCTCCCCGCCCGGAGCTCCAGCCCAATACAAAGCGCAGCGCGGCCCGCCCAGGCCCCCGCCATGCTCACACGCACCGTTGAAGAGCGCTATGTCGCCGCCTCGGACCTCCAGCCGCAGCTCCCTCTGCTCCGCGTGCCGCTGGATCTCGCCGTTCGCGTCCCCGATGCTGAGAAGCCGCACGCCGGGGAACACCGACACCGCCGCCATCTTTAGAGAGGCGGGCACAGCGAGCGGCGCGCGGAGTTATGGGAGGCAAAGAGGTCAGCCGGACAGCCGCGCACAGCGACACCCTGCGGCCGGGAGGGGGAGCGGGTGACGTCATGGGCAGCCTATGGCACTGCAGCTGTTCAGGAGCTCATTGTCCTAAGAAACATCTCCATATCCACATCTCCAGGGCCCAGACCCCCCCCCCGGGCCCAGACCCCCCCCGGGCCCAGACCCCCCCCCCGGGCCCAGACCCCCCCCGGGCCCAGACCCCCCCCCCCCGGCTGTGTGTCCATCACCTAGGAGCCTGATTTATAACCTTTCAAAACCCTTTTATTTTAAATATAAAGATCCCCTAAACACATTTAATTAAAAAAAACTTTATTTTTTCTATTTTTTAAAAGGAATCCCTAAAATTTTTATTTAAATAAAGAATCCCTAAAAAGCATTTACAAAAAAACCCCTTGAAACCCTTTAATTTAAAAAATAACCTCTAAAAATCTTTAGTTTTTTTAAAAAAGCCTTTTTAATTTAAAAAATATCCTATAAACAAATAGAAAAGAAACCCTAAAAAGCTTTTAATTTATAAAGAAAGATCCCTGAAAGCCCATTAAATCACAAAAAGAACCCTTCAAAATCTTCCCACACACGAAGTACGGCAGCACAAAAGTTCGGCCGCGCAGCGCAAGCGGCAAACAAACGCATTTTTACAAGAACGTCGAACCGCTAGTACGGACGTACAGAGTGCGCTGCGTCCGCACAGCGGCGTGTGTGCGTGATTAGGAGACGTCAGACGCTGCTCATGTCCGGCCAACATAACGTCCAGACAGGGCCGGATTTGCACCTCAGGAGCCTGTAGGCACAGAAATGCAGAGCGCCCCTACCCCCCAAAACTGAAACTGTTTTTCTCCGCGCTCAAATCAAAAAAAGGGGCAGAATCTGTTGCCTTAGTTGAATTAGTTACAGTTACAAGTATTTATAAAGCGCCAACAAATTCCTTAGCGCTGTACAATGGGAGAAACAGAATAACAAATATACATACAAGTTACACATACGGAACAGAAGGAGAGAGGACCCTGCTCGAGAGCTTACAATCTAAGAGGAGAGGGGTGACACATTAGGTGAGGGCGAATAGGGTATTTGAAGTAACAGGTTGCATGAGGACTGAATGGGAAGATGGAGCAGGAAATTACAGTGGTGGATCATGGAGTGAGCTGATAGGCTTCTCTATAGTAATGCGTTTTAAGAGACTTCTTGAAGGACTGGAGAGGCGGGCGAGTCTCATGTTGCGGGGGAGGGAGTTCCATAGAAAGGGGGCAGCTCAGGAGAAGTCTTGAAGCCGAGTCTGACATAGACATTCATTACAGACTGCAGACGCAGAAGCTGGGATCTCTTAAGGCCAGAGAGAAGGAGGTTACAGTAGTCAAGGCGGGTGATAATAAGAGCTTGGATGAACATTTTAGTAGAGTCTGGATTAAGAAAGGGGCGGATGCGGGCAATGTTTTTTAGGTGGAAGTAGGAAGATTTGGTTAAAGACTGAATGTGAGGAGTAAAGGATAGATTGGTGTCCAATAAGACCCTGAGGCAATGGAGCTTGAGAGGTAGAAGTAATGGTGGCACCATTCACCTGAAGGGAAATGGGTCCAGGAATGGAGGTTTTGGAGGGAGGGAAGATGAGAAGTTCCGTTTTAGAGAGGTTGAGATTTAGGAAATGGGAAGTCATCCAGTCGGAGACAGCCGATAGGCCGGCAGTAACACGGTCCAACAACGGAGGAGAGAGATCGAGAGAGGAAAGGTAGATTTGGGTGTCATCAGCATAGAGGTGATATTGGAATCCATAGGAAAAGATGAGGTTGTCCAAAGAGGCAGTATAGATCGAGAAGAGTAGGAGACCCAGAACAGAGCCTTGAGGTACCCCAACTGAAAGACGAACTTGTGGTGAAGAGACACCAGGGAAGGAGAAACCGAAGGAGCGAAAAGAGAGACAGGAAGAGGACCAGGAGAGAGTGATGTCACTGAGGCCAAGTTGATGCAGCATGAGGAGCTGGAGAGGGTGACCACCAGTGTTGAAAGCAGCGGAAAGGTCAAGAAGAATAAGGAGGGAGAAGGGACCTTTGGTTTCAGCGGTAGCTAATTCATTAGTCACCTTGGTCAGAGCAGTCTCAGTAGATTGTTGGGAGCGAAAGCTAGACTGGTGCAGATCGAGTAGAGAGTTAGCAGCAAGAAAACTGGTGAGCTGGTTATCGACCAGACTTTCTAAGATTTTGGAGGCAAAGGGGAGGAGAGAGATGGGACAGTAGTTGAAGAGGGAGGTAGGATCAAGAGATGGCTTTTTTAGAATGGGGTGATCAAAGCACGTTTGAATACAGAGGAGAATATTCCAGAGGAGGGGAGAGGTTAAAAATATGAGTCAAAGCAGGGACAGTAACTGGTAGGACAAGCCGAAAGGTGTGAGGGGATGGATCAAGTGGACAGGGTGGTCGGTAGGGGACATAAGTGTCACGGAATGGCCCAGCACCCTCAGCCAGGGGCGGTGCACAAGGACATTGATATGGCCATGAACACTTAGGTGCGGTGGCACGCACAGAGTTTTGAAGTTCTTTTATTTAGATGTGGTTATGTGTGGTGTAATAAAGTGTCCCCGTTGGTTATTGTGAAATGTGTTCCTTTGTCTGCCTTGCCCGCCGCCATTTTCCGATCGCCTCGTGGTTGCGATCAGATTATTCGAATCGGAAAATGGCCGATTCGGACCATCCGGTCGAATCGCAAAATGGTCGATTCGGACCATCCGGTCCGAATCGGCGACTCCCCGAACTGTAACGGCCAATGGGTCTTGTAAGGGCGGGCAGGGATTCCCATTGTATTCATAATTTGTGTGAAGTTGATAAATGGAGGTGCTGTGAATAATAAACTCAGATTTACCAGTGCATCCAGCCTCGTCTGATGTCTTTATTTCTCCGCCGCATACATTCTCTGAGTATCCCCCGCGGTCTCAGGGTGCGGTGTCCAGCAACGATCCGAACCGAATCGAGCGCCCTGTGCCTGCATCGAGCATCAGGACAGAGGCGCAGCGTGAGGGCATCGAGTCCGAGTACATTCGCCCGGGATCCGATCCGAAAGGCGCGGCCGCGTACCGCGCTTCGGTATATCCAGGGATCGAGATAAGATCCGAACATTCAGCCGCTTCCGTAAGATCCGTAGCGATCTCCGCAATCCGATCCGAAGATTCATCCGCAACCAGATCCGAAACGTTTCCACTTAAGATCCGAATATTCCTCCACGGCAGATCCGATCTCCATATTCGGCCGGCCGCTCCACAGACGTCCCCACCCCACAAGGTCAGTGAACCAGCTGCTCGAGACGCTGAGTACCGTGTTGCTCAGTGGTCGGGCTGGTTCCACGCAGGGGTCCCCTCCACCGCCCGCTAACCCTTCCCCAGGGTCACTCCAGGCCGCACGAGACGCCGAGTGCCGCGTCACTCGGTAGTCGGGCCAGCGGTAAGCGCCGGGGGCACGCAGATAGAGCACACCCGCAGGCGGACAACATCCCATTCCGTCATACTGGTGGCAGCGGTGGGATAAGCTCTCTGCAGACCCCTAGGAGACCCTCACCATGACCGGGTACGGTGCCTACAAGCGGGACGTCCTGCGTGGCATGCTGGAGAACCGGGGCGGCGCCCCGGGCTCCAAGAGCCGGGAGGCCATGATGGAGGAACTAAGGAGGATGGATCAAGAGGCGGCATTCGCAGCGTTACCTGCTGACATCGCGCCGGGCCCCGTCCCCACCGAGCCCGATGACAGCGATTTCCACCGGAAGGTGCGGCAGCGGGTCGCTCGCTATGATGGGACCGGCCCCAACGGAGGCTGCTATGCAAAATCTGATTCGCGAAATCAGTCAGGAAGAGGAGCGAGAGAAAGATCGGGCGCACGAGCTGCGGCTGGCGGAAGTGCGAAGCCGACGGAGCAGCCGTTCCCCTTCGGACCGTTCCGCCGGGCGCAAAGTGCCTTTTCAGGCGTTCAAGGAGTTCCGGGAAGCGGAGGAGGAGATAGAGAGCTACCTCCAGGACTTTGAGCGCCTGTGCCAAGTGCACGAAGTGCACCGTGCCGACTGGGTGAGGATTTTGGCGTGTAAGCTGACCGGTCGGGCCGCAGAGGCCTACCGCACGGTGCCAGATGAAGAGGCCACCAGTTACCTGCACGTCAAGCAGGCTCTGCTGAGCAGGTTCGCCGTGACCCCGGAAGCCAGCCGGGTGAAGTTCCGGAACTCTCGCCGGCCCAGTGGCGCTACTCATGTTGAGTGGGCCCATCGTTTGCAGCGGGACTTACGCACCTGGTTCTCGGGTAGCAGAGCGGAGTCCGTGGCCGAAATTACCCAGCTGCTGCTGCTCGAGCAGTTTTTCGAGCACACCCCCTCCGCTATCGGGAGTGGGTGCGTGACAAGAAGCCCCAGACCGTGCAGCAAGCGGCTACCTGGGCCGACGAATATACGGACACTCGGAAGATGTCCGGGGGGAGCGATCCCTGCCCGTCCGACCAGCCCTACCTGCTCCACCACCCCCACCACCGGCTGTCCGGACGCCGGCAGCACGGCCCACCAGCCGGCCCAACAACTTGGCCAATGTTCGGTGCTACGGGTGCAATCAAGATGGGCATTACAAGCAGTATTGCCCCAACCGATCGGAGTCGACTCGACCGCCCGCCAGACCGTCGTCGACCGTCCATTGCTGCGACGCCGAAACCTCGTGGCCGGAGGCCCCGGAGGAATGGGAGCAGCTGCACGAGGCCGACCCCGTGCAAGCCGCCGCGGACGACAACCGTCGTCATCACCGTCAGGCGGTGTGGATAAACGGGCGGCCCGCTGAGGGGCTGCGGGACTCCGGGGCTACCATTACCCTGGTCCGGCCTCACTTGGTTCAGTCGAACGACCGTCTGCAGAGCACCATTGCAGTACGGGTGGCCGGGGGGAAGGTGCTCCGGCTCGAGACGGCTCGGGTTCACCTGGACTGGGGGAACGGGGAGAGAGTGGTGAGGGTGGGGTTGTTGAAGCAACTGCCGGCCGAGGTGCTCCTTGGCAACGACCTGGGGCGGCTAGTTTCGTCTTACTCCACAGATGCAGCTACCCCGGTAACCACTAGGCAACAGAGCCAACGCCACGGCAGGGGCACTCCGAACGGGACCCAGGTGAGATCCCAACCAAAACCTTCCCGACCTCCCAAACCTCCCCGACCCCCCAGACCTCCCCAACCCCCCAGACCGCCACAACCTCCCATACCCCGACGGGTCCCGACCCCTCCCCTCCCACCTGACCTCCCTTCCCCGTGGAGTTCCCCGGAGACGCTTCGCCACCAGACCCAGACCGACCCCACGCTACAGGGCTACCGGGATCGGGCCGGTCAGGGCCTGGACGACCAAAGGAAGGACAAGATAGAGTGGGAGGATGGGCTGCTTTACCGGTACACCGCGAGGGAGGGGTCCAAGAAGAAGCAGGTGCCGCAGAAGCAGATGGTGGTGCCCCAGGGCCCTAGGCAGGAGCTTCTGCGCTTGGCTCATGACATTCCCCTTGCAGGTCACTTAGGACAGACGAAAACCCGGCACAGGTTGGCGCGCGCGTTTTTCTGGCCCCGCCTTAGCGAAGATACCCGCGACTATTGCCGCACCTGCCCAGTTTGCCAGAAAACTGGGAAGCCGGGGATCACCCGAAAGCGCCCCTGCGCCCCATGCCCATCATTCAGGAGCCCTTTAGCCGGGTGGCGGTCGACATCATTGGGCCGCTGCCGCGGCCCAGTGCCACCGGTAAGAGGTATATACTTACCGTGGTGGATTATGCCACCCGGTACCCCGAGGCTGTGGCCTTGGCCAACATCCAGGCGGACACCGTAGCGGATGCGCTCCTCCGGGTGTTCACGAGGGTAGGGTTTCCCGAGAAATCCTGTCCGATCAGGGTACCCAGTTCACCGCTGAGCTCACCCAGCAGCTCTGGCGTCTCTGTGGTGTTAGGGCGCTGCACAGCGCCCCGTATCACCCCCAGACAAATGGGCTGTGCGAGCGGTTTAATGGGACCCTGAAGCAGCTCATTCGGGCCTTTGTGCACGAAAGCAGGGATTGGGAGAAGTATCTTCCCCACCTGCTGTTTGCCTACCGGGAGGTTCCTCAGGAATCCACCGGATACTCCCCTTTGAGCTGCTGTATGGGCGCCAGGTGAGAGGACCCCTGGATCTGGTTAGGGCTCAGTGGGAGGGGGTGCAGGAGGAAGATGGGGTTCCTGTGTTGGATTACGTGTTGAAGCTCCGGGAGCGCTTGGCAGAACTCGCGGGGTTCGTACAGGAGAACATGGAGACGGCCCAGCTCAGCAGAAGGCGTGGTACGACCGCGCTGCTTGCAGTCGCTCGTTCCTCGTGGGGCAGAAGGTTCTGGTGCTGAAGCCACAGCGGCAGAACAAGCTGCAGGCGGCCTGGCAAGGTCCCTACAAGGTGGTAACCCAGCTGGGGGATACCACCTATGTGGTTGTTAGCTGCGCAGACACCAGAATCCAGCGGACGTTCCACGTCAATATGCTGAAGGCCTACCATGAGCGACCGGAGACGGTGGACGCCATATGCGCGCCGGCTGCCGAGGAGACGGAACCATTTCCGTTGGTAGAACTCCCGGGGGTAGCCAAGCAGCCTTCCGGGGTGGATCAAGTGCAGCTGGGGGAGGAGTTAGGGCCTGAAAAGCAGGCGCAGGCGCGGCAGCTGCTTCATGACTACCCGGGGGTTTTCTCGGCCCTGCCGGGATACACTGACCAGGCCATCCATCAAGTGGACACGCCCGGTCAGAGGCCCCTTCGGCAACCCGCATACCGGCTTCCGGAAGCGGTCCGCGAGTCCATGCGGGCCGAGATCCGGGAGATGCTGGAGCTGGGGGTCATTGAACCGTCAGCCAGCCCATGGGCGTCGCCCGTGGTCCTGGTGCCCAAGAAAGACGGTACCACCAGGTTCTGCGTCGACTATCGGCGGATAAACGACTGTACCATTACAGACGCTTATCCCATGCCCCGAGTCGACGAGTTGCTAGACCAGATCTCCCGGGGTCATTTTCTGACCACGGTCGATCTGTGCAAGGGGTATTGGCAGATTCCCCTTGCCGAGGAGGCGACCCCGAAGTCGGCCTTCATCACCCCGTTCGGCTTGTACCAGTTTCGAGTCATGCCGTTCGGGATGAAGAACGCCCCTGCTACCTTCCAGCGGTTAATCGATCGCCTCCTCGATGGCCTCCAGGGATTCGCTTGCGCGTACCTGGATGACATAGCCATCTATAGCCAGACCTGGGAGGAACACCTGGACCATGTAGGGACTGTCCTGGGCCGGATTAGAGACGCCAACCTGACTCTTAAGCCGGAGAAATGCAAAGTGGGGATGGCCGAAGTGCAGTATCTGGGCCACCGGGTGGGGTGCGGGATACAACGGCCCGAGCCCGCCAAGTGAAGCTATCTTAGATTGGCCCACCCCTGTGACCAAGACCCAGGTCCTCGCCTTCCTGGGCACCGCGGGGTACTACAGGAAATTTGTGCCCCATTACAGTGACCTGGCCAAACCCCTGACTGACTTGACGAAGAAATCCCTGCCCCGCCAAGTCCTGTGGTCCCCGGAGTGCGAACAGGCCTTTCGGCAACTGAAGGCCGCCCTGACCCAAGCTCCCCTGCTAGCAGCTCCCAACTATAACAAACGTTTTGTTGTTCACACAGACGCGTCCATGTTCGGACTGGGAGCTGTCCTAAGTCAAGTGGGGGACGACGGGGGATCATCCGGTGGCGTTCATCAGCCGGAAGCTGTTGCCACGAGAGGTGGGGTATGCCGCGGTGGAGAAGGAGTGCCTGGCCTTGGTCTGGGCCCTACGGAAGCTCCAACCCTATGTCTACGGTCGGTCTTTCACCGTGATGACCGACCATAACCCCTGGTGTGGCTCAACCGGGTGGCCGGGGAAAATGGCCGCCTGTTGCGGTGGAGCCTGGCTCTCCAACCTTTCAATTTTACCATCCAATATCGGCCCGGGTCGCAAAACGGTAACGCAGACGGGTTATCGCGGCAGTCGGCCCGGGAACCAGGGGATTGGGGAGCCCCGACTACCCCAGTACGACCCGTTGGGGTCCAACCGGGTGCGTCGGACCTTGGGGAGGGGGAGGAGTGTCACGGAATGGCCCAGCACCCTCAGCCAGGGGCGGTGCACAAGGACATTGATATGGCCATGAACACTTAGGTGCGGTGGCACGCACAGAGTTTTGACGTTCTTTTATTTAGATGTGGTTATGTGTGGTGTAATAAAGTGTCCCCGTTGGTTATTGTGAAATGTGTTCCCTTTGTCTGCCTTGCCCGCCGCCATTTTCCGATCGCCTCGTGGTTGCGATCAGATTATTCGAATCGGAAAATGGCCGATTCGG
The DNA here is from genome assembly GCA_009667805.1 of Leptobrachium leishanense. NCBI lineage: Eukaryota > Metazoa > Chordata > Amphibia > Anura > Megophryidae > Leptobrachium > Leptobrachium leishanense. Next base: position 40,862,907 of record CM019065.1, read on the forward strand.
ACCATCCGGTCGAATCGCAAAATGGTCGATTCGGACCGAATCGAGCGCCCTGTGCCTGCATCGAGCATCAGGACAGAGGCGCAGCGTGAGGGCATCGAGTCCGAGTACATTCGCCCGGGATCCGATCCGAAAGGCGCGGCCGCGTACCGCGCTTCGGTATATCCAGGGATCGAGATCAGATCTGAACATTCAGCCGCTTCCGTAAGATCCGTAGCGATCTCCGCAATCCGATCTGAAGATTCATCCGCAACCGGATCCGAAACGTTTCCCACTTAAGATCCGAATATTCCTCCACGGCAGATCCGATCTCCGTATTCGGCCGGCCGCTCCACAGACGTCCCACACCCACAAGGTCAGTGAACCAGCTGCTCGAGACGCTGAGTACCGTGTTGCTCAGTGGTCGGGCTGGTTCCACGCAGGGGTCCCCTCCACCGCCCGCTAACCCTTCCCCAGGGTCACTCCAGGCCGCACGAGACGCCGAGTGCCGCGTCACTCGGTAGTCGGGCCAGCGGTAAGCGCCGGGGGGCACGCAGATAGAGCACACCCGCAGGCGGACAACATCCCATTCCGTCATAATAAGAAGTTCTGTTATATCCTCCTCCGAGACTGTAGAAAATTAAGACATAGTAAAAGAGGGGGCAGGGAGTGAGGGAGTCAGTGGGGTAGAATGATTAAAGGAGGAGGGCAGTGAATGCAGCAGCATTGTTTGTTTTATATGTCAAAGCATATATTGCCTCTGCTGTAGAACAGAAAAAAAATATTTTGCATTTACTTTTTTCATTTTTTTATTTTTACACATTACATGGTCATGTTTGGTATCATAGTAAAGACTAGACTCTGACCTTTCCAATGACACCTCACTTAAGCTTGTGTGCTGCACAGCTCAGGGATGCAGGTTCCAAAGTCCCCCTGTCCCTCCTCACTGCAGCGCCACGGTCTAAGTTTTGACTTAAACAATGAGTTGCTTCACCAGATACACACTTGCTGGCAGTATGGTAAATGAGGTGAGTTAGTGCAGCATCACTGTTCACTTTATAATTGTAAACTGAATAATAGTGCCGTGTTAGAAAAAAGTGAGAAAAATATTTTAATAGATATTTTATTTTTACATAAATCTAACCTGGTTATATTTGGTAACACTGGAAAGGCTATAAATGGACCTTTCCAATGATACCTCATATGTCCCTCTAGCCCTTAGGGCTCCAGAGATACAGTGGTCTAAATTATTGCAAATTGTAAAAAAAAAAAAAAAAATTACACACAGAGCAAGGCGCCCCCTTGTGGCAGGCGCCTGTAGGAACACGCCTACTGTGCCTAATGGGAAATCCGGCCCTGTAACCAAACACCCAAAGTTTCCTGGTTTGGATCAGTATGAAATCACAGCCGAAATTGTGCATTGTATGAACGCTATCGCATATTCCGTGAAAAAGTACGTCCATGCGTTCGGACGCACTTTTTTTTACGGACAATGCGAAAAATGCGTTTGTCTGACCCTAGCCTTAGGGAGCGGGCTGGGGTGTATTTAGTGATTAGTGAGGCCAGGTAGTGGGGAGCTGAGTTAGTGAGAGCTTTGTAGGCAAGGATAAGGATTTTGAATTTAATTCTGCAGTGGATAGGGAGCCAGTGAAGGTACTCAGAGAGGAGCAGCAGAGACAGAGCGGCGGGTGAGGTGGTTGAGCCTGGCGGAGGCGTTCAGAATGGATTGTAGGGGGGAGAGAGGGAGGCCAACAAGAAGATTATTACAATAGTCAAGTCGGGAGATTACAAGCGTGTGGATGAGTTGCTTTGTGGGGTCAGTGGTGAGAAATGGCCAAATTCTGGAAATATTATGCAGTTAGTAGCGGTAGGAGGAGGAAAGAGACTGGATGTGGGGGATGAAGGAAAGAGCAGAGTCAAGTGTAACTCCGAGACCGCGAACTTGGCTTGATGGGGAGATAGTGAGTGATACCCTCAACCATGATGGAGAAGTCAGAAGGTGGGGAGGCATTAGAGGGAGGAATTAGTAGGAGCTCAGTCTTGGAATGTTAATCTTTAGGTGGTAAGAGGCCATCCAGGAGGAAATGCCAGATAAACAGTCGCTGACTTTGGAAAGAACAGGAGGAGAGAGATCAGGGGTAGAGAGGTAGATCTGAGTGTCATCAGCATAGAGGTGGTAATTAAAGCCAAAGCTGTTAATAATTTTTCCGAAGGAGGAGGTGTAGATAGAGAAGAGCAGAGGACCTAGGACAGAGCCTTGAGGTACACCAACTGATAAAGGCATTGAAGAGGAGGAGTTACCAGCAAATGACACAGAGAAGGACCTGTTAGACAGATAAGAGTTAATCCAAGTGTTATGTGCCCCGCCATGGTCCCTCGGCGCCCGGCAGCGTCGTCCTCGCTGCTCGCTGTCCGGGCGCCAAGTGAAGAGGAGAATCCGAGAATCCGGGCGGTCACGTGAGACGCCGGGGGGCGGAGTCCGGCATGATGACACGGACCCGCCGGGTTTAAAAACACAGGCAATGCAATTCCACATTGCCCTAACGTGGTTAACACCCCTTAGAGCTACCCTATTGTATTTTGGTATTTTGATATTCTGGTTCTGACATTTGGCAAACGGCTTCTGACAATTCTGGTTTTGACATATTGGCACTGTACCTTGACCTCACCTTGCTGCGAGTTATCTATTCATAGGGATATATATTATAGACCTACCACTTTTAAGGATCGGAGGGAAAGGATAGGGTGTTGCGTGCAAGGATCATACCTCCTCCAGGTGGGGACCGTATCACCAAGAGAGTGTAGTGTCACAGAGACTGAGAGAGTTGAGAGTCTGTAGAAGGAGGGGGTGGTCGACAGTGTCAAAAGCAGCCGAGAGGTCGAGCAGGATGAGGAAAGAATAGTGGCTGTGTTTTTTAGCATTTAGGAGGTCGTTGGTGACTTTGGTGAGGGCAGTTTCGGTTGAGTGTAGGGGACGGAAGCCAGATTGCAGGGGGTCAAGTAGGGAATTGGAGGACAGGAAGAGGGAGAGGCGGTTGAAAACTAGGATTTCCAGGAGCTTAGATGTGAACGGAAGCAGGGATACAGGACGGTAGTTGGATGGAGAGTTGGGATCGAGCGAGGGCTTCTTTAGTATAGGGGTAACCTGTACATGTTTGAAGGCAGATGGGAAGGAGCCGGTGTAGAGAGATAGGTTGAAGACGTGTGTGAAATCAGGATTGAGGGAGGAGGAGAATGGAGGTATTAGAAGTGAGGGAATGGGGTAGAGCAGGCACATAGTGAGAAGTGAGGAAGACAGTAAGGTATTGACTTCTTCCTCAGTGGCCTGGGCAAAAGCGGCAGAGGGGGCTTCTGGGAGTGGAAGTGGTGGATCACTGGTTTGTGTCAGGATGTCTCTTTTTATGGGTTCTTAATTTTATAAAAAGAACTTCTAAAAACCTTTTAAATTAATGAATGCCTAAAGTTGCAAAAAGAGAACTCCTAAAAACCAACTTTAAGAAAGAATTGCTGGTCGGGCGTGTCCGGCGGCCATAGTGGAAGGTCGCGTTTAGAGCGAGCTCCCTCTGACCGCCGGAATTTTCAGCCACAGCAGCCCACAACAGCGGCGCATTTCTCCCGCACAGATCCTCGGTGACCCCGCAGACCTCCGGGCGTCCAATGGCACCCGCCAAGGTCCAGAAAACGGCGGACCCGGCGAGATCCGGGAAGCCTCGAGATAGGCCGTAAGATGGCGGCGCTATGGGCCCTTGATCCCCGCACTCACCTATTCCCACGACGGAGGCAGTGGACGCTGATCCCCAGCACCTGCAGTCTCAATCCTTGGGTCCAGCAACAAGTAAGCAGATTCAAGATATGCTACATGACCTCCGCTCCACGATACAAGAAGATTTTCGTACGATTACAGCTTCCCTCCATCAAGAAATTCGAGATATTGGGGAACGTACAGATCTCTTGGAACATAAATCTGACAATTTATGCTTGACACATAACGAACTTGTAGATGCATATAAAGAATTGAAAACGTCCCATGACGCGCTTTTGCTTAAAGTCAAGGACTTAGAAGATCGTTCCCGCAGGAATAATATTCGAATTTGTGGCATTCCTGAATCAGTTAAGTCTGATGGCCTGTCTGCTTATTTGCTTGCCTTGTTTCAAATCCTGCTGCCTGATACGGCTAACTCAGCGTTATTGCTAGACAGGGTGCACCTTGTTCCAAAACCAAAACCATGAAACCTGGACGCTGAGCTCACCCGAGATGTCTTGACACGTGTTCATTTTATCATGTTAAGGATACATTGATGGTGGCTATGCAGAAAGCTCCAGTTCTTCCTGACACCTACACTGGAATTGCTTTTTTCCCGGATCTTTTGGCGACTACAGTGCAACGGTGCAGAGAATTCCTACCGGTCACCAAGGTGCTCCGCGACCATCACATCCCATATACATGGGGTTTCCCCTTGAAGCTACTGGTTACCTATCGTGGCACAGTCTCGGTATTTCATACGCTGCAAGAAGGTGTTTCCACTCTCCAGGTGTGGGATCTGATGGGTGAGATGACTCCTCCACCACTGGCACCGCGTGCGTCCTGCTTGATGTGCAGATGTTGATCCCTGTTTGATGTGCAGATGTAGATCCCTGTTTTTGGTCCTGTTTCCTTCACTTCTGGGACTCTGGTGGGGTTCTCGGGCGCCTGAACCTGCCTATCTACTTTGATCCGATCTGACGGTCTGTCGCTGCTGCAGATGTTTTCCACCTTTTTCTGGCAGCACCCCCCATCTCCCCCCATGATTTTTGGGGTGGGCCCAATGCATATCTGTGGCCTCGGAGTTCCTTTTTGTACAGGGAGCGGTAGCTTTTTGCACCATCTCTATTTTTTACTTTTCTTTTCATTTTTCTTTTTTGTATATTTTCTGTCCTGGTTTGTTTTCTTCTTACCTTTCCTATTTTGATTATTTATTTATTCCCCCTCCCCCTTTAACCAATGTAAATATGTGTGTGTCTCTTTAAGAGCACAGTGTGTGTTAATTCCCCTAATATCCCCCATTTTAGAGAAATTCCTGTATTATTGTGTATGTCTCACCCAAAGAAAGCTAATGCTATTATGCTAATGAGGCATGACCTCATCCCCTGTGATCCCGGGCTTTTTCCTTCAGATCACGAGGCAGCTGGTGAGGTAGGAGGTGTAATGAAAAGCTCTCTCATTCCCTTCCCTATAGAGTTTTAAAACCATGCATAAATTCTCCCAAAACGTTTTTTTGTGTTTAGATTTAACCCTTATGTATGTATTGTTATGTTAGTTCCTCTAGGAGGTTCATGTGTGCAGAATAAAACCGCTCTATTGTTTAGAACAGGACTTTGAGTGTAAATATCAGCACAACAAGTGATAATCTGTGCTAATCCTATGCTTGGTGTCTGTAGGTGGAAATCACTGAGGATATTCTCATTGCCGTGTTTTATATATGTTTTATTCAGGTATGATTTGTTTTATTCCCATTTTTATGTTTTCTTTGTATTTTCCTGTTTGTATTTATGTATTTTCTTTTTGTATATATGTATATATTTATTGTATTGTAATGTGACTATATAATCAGTCTGCAGACCACGAGGCAGCTGCATGTGAGGTGGAAATCACTGAGGATATTCTCGTTGCTGTGTTTTATATATGTTTTATTCAGATTAAAATCGCATGTTCCCAGCGATCCAGTTGCCGGTCTCATCTTTAATGCTCAACAACACCACAAAACACAACGCAGAGTCCATGCGAATGGGCAGTGAGGGTGTAGGCCGGTTACACCCCCCCCCCCCCATTGCACCATTCTGGTACACTATTGTGGAACTGATTGGGACATGTTCGCCATTTCGTGTCTGGTCCCTGCCGATTTGCATTTGTGGGTTTTAGTATGTTTTTTAGGTACATGTTTATGTATTTGAGATGGGTGTGAGAATTATTTCTTTAAATGTTAAAGGGTTAAATATTCCCTACAAGAGGCACTCTCTATACGCTGATTTGTGTCATAGCCCCCCTACAATAGTATGTCTACAGGAGACCCACTTTAAACGTTTGGTTCGCCCCAAGTTATACCTCCCCGCAGGCAAACTTGTGTTATGTGGCGACTTTAACCAATCATTAGATTTACCGCCTCATCCGACCCGTGCTCAGCCGGACTCGGTACGAAAGTTTGCTGCCCTTTTGGCGGAGTTTCAACTGTTTGATGCATGGCGCCTCTTTCACCCGACTGAGGTTGACTATTCCTTTTACTCAGGGGAACATAAGACTTACTGTAGATACTCGAGTATACCGCTAGATTTTGGTGAAAAAAATTTACCTTAAAATTGGAGGGGTCGGGGGTCGTGTTATATTCTAGACATCTGCATTGCGTGTAAAAAAAAAAAAAAAAGACCCCAAAAAAACGTGCCTTGCTCTGGATTCCAAGTCTCCCGGAAGCTCCGGTAGTCTCGCTGAAGTGAATTCGGGGCTCCCTGATGCTTGCAAACACTTCAGGAACTCCTGGATTTGGGAGAGGTGGGATCCATCACGGCCAGAGGGCACGCTCGGTTTAAGCCAATCATTCACCTCGCTCGCCCCCGCTGGCCATCCAATCGCTAGTAAAGAAGACAGGTGGCCGGTGGCTTCATACTTGGTAACAACTGCAATCATTCTAGAGCAGAGCACCCTGGCCTGAGGGGGAGCCTGACTGTTAAGAGAACCTCGAAGGACTTTAATTGTTTACCGGTACAGTATAATTTTGCTCCTCGCGTTATATTCGAGTCTTGAGTATTCTCTCATTTCCATAATAAACCTCTATCCATAGTGTTATATTCGGGTCGTGCTATACTCGAGTATGTACGGTACTCTAGGATTGATCACTTTTTTCTTAAACGTGACTTATTGTCAAATGTTTCATGCTGTGACCTGGGATCCATCTCTTGGTTGGATCATGCTCCCGTTTCACTAACTCTTCAGGGCAACTCAACAGCTCGTGGTTGTGCTCCCTGGAGGCTTAATGAATCTCTTCTTTTCTGGCCAGAGGAAGTTACACAGACTATGACAAATTTATTTTGCGGATAATTCAACCCCTGACATTTCCCCAATGACTCTTTGGCACGCTCATAAGCCTGTGATTAGAGGTGTACTTATTAAATGGGGCTCTCATTTTAAGAAACTTGCTATCTCGCATAGATTGGATCTTTTAAGCCAAATTCATGATGCTGCACTCTGTCATAAAGCATGCCAAGACGCGACCTCACAGGCCCTTCTCTTCGACCTTCAAACCCAATTGACTGACTTAGATAGGAAGGACTGTTTATGGGCGGCTCGCTGCCTACAGGCGCGGCACTATTTACATGGTAATAAACCCAGCAGATTAATGGCCAACAAACTTTGCCAATGCGCTGCTACAGCTAAAATAGAGAAAATGACTGACAAAAATGGGGAGACTTGTTTTCACCCGAAACAGATAGCGGATTGTTTCGCGGAATATTATTCCGAGTTATATAATTTACGTAGCGATCAATCTGTTCCCCAACCCTCCTTAACAGACATTGTCCCTTTTTTGCAACGCTTGCATCTCCCAACTCTGTCGGATGAGCAACATCTTGGCCTGACGACCCCGATTTCTCAACTGGCACTTTATTATCGGTCCTTCCGTGCTCAATTGTCCCCATATCTCTTGTCCACGTTTCAACACATTTTTCAGTCTGGCCATGCGTCTCCTGATTTTGCTCTTTTTGGGGCTACATGTGAGAAGAATCTCCTTCTATGAATGAGTACGGGTCACCTTCCCAAGCAAAGAATCTGAAACACCCGAATGCGTTGATCCACTTAGAGCCAGTGTTCGGGCTCCATATTTGTGAGTGCAAACACTGTATAACCTTATCTTGGAATCTGTACAAACATTCTGCACGATTATTTTGTTCTGTTTTTTCATATGATCCATGTGGACAAGTGAACTAAGAGAACCACCGGCTACCCTTAGGCGGCTTCCATCGCGCCACCAGATACGTACTGTATCGTCTCCTGATTGGCTATCTGCTACCATTGTTACTCTCCCAAAAACCTCTCCGCCGGCTTCGACATGCTCTAAATATAGACCCATTTCATTGCTTAATACAGATACTAAACTCTATGCCAAGATTTTGGCTAACAGATTAGTGGATTTGTTGCCTGCGTTGATCGCGGACGATCAGGTAGTTCGTCAATCAACCCCTTGCTGCCACCTATGGTGGAGATAGGGAGTTCCAATGAACCCCCTATCTCCCGATCCGTGACAGCTAGGGGTTCATTTTTGATGTCATTGGAACGACCAGAGCATGGCCTTTCCAATGACACCAAACATGAGCATGTACAATGTAAATAAATAAATAAAATAAAAAAAATTAAAACTTTTTTTGTTAATGCAGCAATATTGTTCCCATTTCAATTATAATGTGAACAATGATGCTGCACTAACGATTTTTTCTATGGGGGCGTTTGCTAAAAAACACGTAATTTACCCCAAAAAAGTAACGATTCCCCGTTTTTTATTTTTTAACAAGCGCAACCCCATAGAAAATATAACCGCAAACGCTCACATGTTAAAATGTGAAAAAAACATTTTACACGTTTTAAATTATTGAAATTTCTAATTCTATTGCTTTTTTTGTTATAATATACAGACAGGACATAACATATACATATTATAATGATATATTATGAATCTGCCGAGTCTCCCGGAAAGAACGATATATAATATGTCTGGGTTGTATAATAAAATGTGACTTCAAATCGCATTTAAACATGATGAGCGAAACCGATAAAAATGAGCTCAGCACAGAGGTGTGAAAAGGCTCAGCAGCGAAAAGGGTTAAACTTTAAAAAACAGCCTCTAAAAACAGTTTAGTTTAAAAAACACCCAAAAACCTTGTAATGTAAAAAAGAACCTTTTAAATGTAAAAAGAAACCCTAAAAAAATAATTTCAAAAAGATTCCCTATTCATTTTTTATTTTAAAAAAAAAGAAACCCTAAAAGCTTTGAATTAAATAAAAACTGCTACGAATCTTTTTATTACATTTTTTTTTAACTTTCAAAAAGAACTTCTAAAACGTTTTTAATTTAAAAAAGAACTGCAGCAAAACTTATTAATTTTAAAAATCATACCTAAAAACCCTTTAACTTTAAAGAAATAACCCCGAAAACTTTTTAGTTTAAAAGGTTAGTTGACCAAGGTTGTCCTTGTCACACTTTAAAAATGAAAGTATCGTTTTCTTATGTCACTAACAACATTTATAATGCGTGGCCTCTGTAACAGATCTCAGTTCCCCGACAGGGTCACGTCTGTCAATATCGCTTCCTTGCTGGACCCCTGTGTTCTCCTCATGACTCTCGGGTCTTTCTCTAGTCCTTAGACATAGAAACATAGAATATGTCGGCAGATAAGAACCTTTCGGCCCATCTAGTCGGCCCATTTCTATGCGTACTTTCCTTGGATTTATCTTTTAAGCTGGGATCACACCTGAGCGTATTTCATATGCTCGTTTTTTCCCGGCATTTGAACCCAGCGTTCATACGTGAGTTTTCAATAATGAAAACTCGCAAACTCCGATAACAGCGCGTTCATGTCTATGGCCGCGAACGCACTGTAATACGCCCCAAAGAAGCTCCTGTACTTCTTGGGACGTAGGGCGTTTTACAGCGCGTTCCTACGCTCTGTAAAACGCCAGGTGTGAACGGGCCCCATAGGAAATCATAGGATTTGTGTGTCTGGGCGTTTTACAGCGTGTAAGAACACGCTGTAAAACGCCCAGGTGTGAACGGGGCCTTATTTAGGATAGCCGCATGCCTATCCCATGCCTGCTTAAACTCCATCACTGGTTTAGCCTCTACCTCTTCTATTGGAAGGCTGTTCCCTGTGTCCACCACCCTCTCAGTAAAATAAAACCTCCTGATGTTACTTTTAAACCATTGCCCCTCTAATCTAAGACTATGTCCTCTTGTTTTGCTACTTTGTTTCCTTTTAGATATACTCCCTTCCTCTGCCTCGTTGATTCTCTTTACGAATTTAAATGTTTCTATCATATCTCCTCCGTCTCGTCTTTCTCCCAAGCTATACACGCAGTGGCGTCACAAGGGGGGTGGGGGTGCGACCCGCCCTGGGTGACACCACCCCCTAGGGCAGGGGTTAGCAACCTTGGCTCCCTGATGTTTTGGGAACTACATCTCCCTTGATGCTCAGTCACCCATTAGGCTGACTGAGCCACATGGGAAATGTAGTTCCCAAAACATCAGGGAGCCAAGGTTGCTGACCCTTACCCTAGGGTGACACCCTAAAAAAAAAAATATATATATTTTTTATTTTTTACACAAACATATTTTACCAGGAAGAATACATTGAGATTTCTCTCATTTTCAAGTATATCTTGAGTAGGCAAGGCCTAGACTGGCACTTTCCAGGGGGCAGCAAAAAAAAACACCTCTAAAAGGGATATTCACAGAGCACCGAAATGACGCAATGCTCTTCTGTTCCCCGCACTTTGGGGAATCAAATTTCGCAGGTGAATTCCCTGCAGGGTCCCTGAAGTGGAGGGAATCAGCCACCGTATGCCACCACAAACCCGTCGCCCGCTTTTTTAAAAAAAATACTGAGGTGTCCTGACCGCCGAGCGAGATGGCTGCATGAACGGAGAGCTCCGCAGCCAGAGCCGGCTCCGACGCTTTAGCACACCATCTAACCCACGATGGTCAAGACCCGCAAGCCTCCACACTCCCCTGGACCGTCTGAGACCGCGACCGACGCTCGCCCAGGCTCCATCAGGCAGTTTTTGGCCATTAATAAGGAGGCCACGGACTCGGCGATGACATCCAAGATGGCGGCCACACGTGGCACATCGATCTCCGGCTCCCCAATCCGATCTGAAACAGGACATGCAGGTGAGCACTGGGACCCCCCGCCAGACCTCCATATGCTTCTCCGCTCCCTCCCCACCACAGAGGACTTGGCGAACTCGACGGCCGGCTTGCAGACCTCGCTGCTCTCGGAAATCAGAGGCTTGCGCGAAGACCTTAACGGCCTACAGGACAGGATCTCTCAGGTGGAGGTGTCCCAGGCCCGCCAACAGAAAATTTCCGCTACCCACGACTCGGCGCTGGCGACCCAACATGACGCTGTACAGGCCCTGGCTAGACATGTGGAAGACCTTGAGAATAGGAGCCGAAGAAATAACATCAGAGTAAGGGGCCTCCCTGAGAACGAAAATTTGCCTACTGATTTACGCCGCACACTCACTCCACTGTTTAACGAACTATTGGACAGGGATCCCTCTATGGACATAGAATTCGAACGGTGTCATCGCGCACTGCGCCCCCGCGGCCCGCCTGACGCGCCACCCAGAGATGCTGCTTACTCCGACACATGGTTAAAGAAGACATCATGGCGGCCTCGCGGGAGACGCGCTCTATTGTATTCGAGGATACCAGCATCTCACTGTTCCAGGACCTGTCACCGGCCACGCTGCAGTCACGACGCCTGCTGAGGCCACTTACTTCGGCCCTCCAGGCACAAAACTTCCAATATAAATGTCTGTTCCCGTTCGGGCTCCAGGTCTGCGCCCAGCACGAACCCCTCACGCTTCGCACTGGATCGGATCTCTCTGCCTTTCTGGAGGCCCTCTCTCTCCCACTGGACACTCTCCTAACCTGGCCGGACCTCACGGAGATGTATTCCTCCCCGCCTGGATTGCCTGCGTGACAGCAAAGACCACGTCGCCGCCAAAGCTCAATGTCCTAATCATCATCGCAAGCCTCACACAGACTGCGAAACAACTGACGCCACCCTGTGACTCTTGATTTGGCCTGAACTGCCTTACGCGCAAATACCAGCCCGCCTGTACAGAAGGTGAACTGTGCTGCTGACGCGATGGACCGGCACCTCACCGATATGCCTAGCCTAAGTTTGGATCCCAGTCCTCGCCTCCCGCCCGACTCCGACACACTGATGCGCTGCTGGACTCCACTTCATGGACATGTATCCTTTATCCTTTATCACGCAGCCCTGGGCTCTAACCACACCGGCTACAGCGGTGGTGGGAGCTGACGCCTGTACATGGCCTGGACCCAAGGTGTTACATGACATGATTGTAGCCACTGGCCAAAACGTTGCAGACTTCGCAGTCCACGACCCCCCAGCTTCCTGCAGGCTTCCACACTTGACCGGAGCCGGTAGGCTGGCTGCGAATCCTTCACCCTGTTCCTATTGTTTATTGTTTAGTGTTTACACTGTTTATTGATTACTGTTATCTTGTTTGCGGAACCTTGGAGTGCCACCGCTCAGCGCTCGGTACTACCTCCCCCGAGATGGTGCCTTTGTTTGGACTATAGCCCGCCTCTGTAGTGTAACTAACCCTCCGTCACAAAGCTCCAATCCCTACTCAATGTTAAAGCGCAGAAAGCTTTTCTAGCAACTCGCAGACTCTTCCACGAGCATGGCAACAAGTGCGGGAAGCTACTGGCCCGCGCACTTAGATCCCACAGACGTAAATTGTACATCTCCAAACTCCGCACACCCCAAGGATCCCACGCCACGTTACCTCGGGACATGATTGCACTGCTTCAGGACCATTTCCACCACTTATACAATCTTCCCCAGGAAGAGGGTAGCGCCCCCCTCCCACTTTAATGCTCCAATTCATACGCAAACATGTCCATACTAAATTATCCTTGCCCCAGCGAGCCGTCTTGGAATCACCTTTCACAATAGAAGAGCTATCTCAAGCAATAAAAAACACACTGACAGGAAAAACCCCTGGACCGGATGGGCTCTCCCTACGGTACTTTAAAGTATTTCTCCCCTCCCTTGCCACGGCGTGGCTTGCCGCTTTTAACACGCTGATTCAGCGGCCGCATTCCCTGCCACCGCAAACGCTAGCGGTCACTATCACCCTTATTCCGAAGCCGGGCAAAGACCCAGATGTTTAAGTAAACTACCGCCCCATATCGCTGCTTAAACAGGATATCAAATTGTTTGCAAAAGCCATTGCCTTGAGACTTGCTCGCTATGTCCCTGGGCCAGGGCTGGATTAACATAGGGGCAGATGGAGCAGCAGCTCCAGGCCCATGCCCCAGAATAGGCCCACAGAAAGGATAAATTTGTCTGCATTGATGGGCATTTGGACCCCTATATCTCCACCTCCGTAGGAGCTACAGGGTCATGTGAGGTATCACCGGAAAGGCCAGAGCATGACCTTTCCAATGATACCAAATATGGCCAAGTTTTATGTAACAGTAAAAGTAAAATAATAAGTATTTTTTTATTTTTCTTTCTAACACAGCAATATTTTTCACTTTTCAATTATAAAGTGAACAATGATGCTGCAGTAACTCACCATCTAATTTTTCATGTCACTAACAAGTGTGGAGGTGATGGTACAATCCATTATTACAAATTGTTATAACAAGAACCTAAACCGCCGCACTGCAGAGAAGTGCACTGGGGGGGCGCTTTGGAACCTTGCGCCACTAGTCATTACACCTCGCAAGGTCAACTGAGGTGTCAGACAGGACAGAGTCTGGCCTTTGCTTTGATACCAAACATGACAATCTAAAATGAAAAAGGAAACCAAAAAAATAATTTTATTTATTTTTTGTTCCAAAGCGATGGCATTGTCCATTTGTCACGTATAAAATGAGCAATACCACTGCCATTACTCACCTTCTCCTTTCCCACGCTGGGAGCAAGGTCAATGTTTTATACATAGTCATATTATTCATAAAACACCATTATCCAAACCACATGGAAAATATCTAAATTTCTTTAGTTAAAATTGTATATTTTCCCAGAAAAATGCAGCAAGTTAACAGGTTCCCATTTTTTTTTTAACAAGAATTCCCTATAGAATATATGACCACAGAGGTTTGGATGATAAAATAAGGAAAAAATGATTTTAAACGCTGGATGATTGAAATCTGAATGGAAATTTCCTCACACAGTATCTGCCTGATTAGATATACCTATATCTGCACTATTAAATAGCCTAAATATGTTGTAATTTCACTAAATTCCAAAAAAAGCCCACCAAAATATTCAGCTCCAGGCCCATAGAGATCTTAATCTGGCCCTGCCCTGGGCTGGTACATCCTGATCAGACGGGTTTCATACCGGGCAGGGAAGCCAGGGATAATACCGTGCGGGCGATCAATCTGATACACTCAGCCTCCCTCCCCAAATCTGAACCCACACTCCTGCTCTCCACGGACGCCGAGAAGGCGTTTGACTGAGTGCGGTGGGCCTTCCTTTTCCAAACACTGCGCTGCATGGGCTTTGGCCCTAATCTTATGGCCTGGATAAGCGCTCTCTACTCGTGCCCCTCGGTCAGAATTAATCTGAACGGCATCCTCTCCCCCTCGTTCCCTATTCGGAACGGAACGCGGCAGGGTTGCCCCCTCTCCCCAATGCTGTTTGCCCTCTCCCTAGAACCCCTTTTAAAAACAGTCAGGACAGACCCCTCAATACACGGTGTGACAGTGGGACTGCAGCATCACAAGGTTGCCGCGTACGCTGACGACCTGTTGTTCTTCATCTGCCAACCACTAGTGACCCTCCCATCCCTCACGGCACTCCTACGCGAATACAGCTCGTATAGTCACTATAAAATTAATATGACAAAATCCGAGATTTTGGGCGTGAATATCCCATCCCCAATGCGCGCGCAGCTGCAGGCAGCATTCCCGTTTCGATGGTGCAACTCTGCGATCAAGTACTTAGGCGTCCAACTGACTTCAGACCTGTCCACACTATACTCGATGAACTTCCTCCCCTTACTACAATCCATTTCCTTGGACCTAACGTCTTGGGCTTTCCCTCATGTCACCTGGTTTGGCCGCATAAATGTCCTAAAAATGAATATCCTACCCCGCATACTGTATCTCTTCCAGACACTGCCGATCACCATACCTAGATTATTTTTCAGCTCCTTGCAGTCGACCTTTACCACCTATGTGTGGAATGGTCGCCAACCCCGACTTAAATTTCACCTTTTGACTGCCTCGAAGCCCAAAGGCAGCCTGGCCCTACCCAACCTCAAGCAATACTACCAAGCTACACATCTACTTCGCATTTCAGAATGGTCGCACAACCCCCCCCAAAAGCTCTGGATACCCCTAGAGGGGGCTCTCACTGGAGGCGATCTAGCCTCGCTCCCGTGGCTTCTGGGCACTGCCGCGAACTGTACGCTCCCCTCACACCCTACCGTCTTGGCTACCCTTAAAATCTGGAAATCCCTCCAACATTCCACGATGATTGCTCCTTGGCCCTCCCCCTCCTCCCTATTGATCGCCTACCCGTATTCTCCAGACACGTCCTCCCTACTCATGACGGGACCCAGCAGATACGAGCCTCACTGTACATTGACGTGACACATTCAAGCCTCCAGCAGCTATCCCACTGCCTCACCCACACTCATTCCTCACACGATTTCATCTACACCGCCTGACCACGTACTTACGCACTTTAGCACAGCCACCCGCCTTTACACGACCCCTCACACCTTTTGAAATGCTGATACAACGCCCCGTACCCTGTCCCATGGTATCTCCCTCCTTTACGGCCTGCTTCGGGACCTGACCTGCCCTGAACCCCCTTATAGGGCCAGATGAGAGGCAGATCTTCAGCAGCCCTTCACAGATGACAAATGGGAAAAAATCACCACTCTAGCCACAAAATGTTCCATAGCTAGCAGAACGCAAGAAACGGCCTTTAAGCTTTTGTCGAGATGGTAAAAAAACCTCCTGTGCTGATTCCTCACTATGACACCCGAACTGATGGCTCTTGCTGGAAATGTCATGCACCCCACGCTGACCTGCTTCACATGTGGTGGTCCTGCCCGCATCTCCAGCCGTTTTGGCGTACAGTACATGATACCATCTGTAAGATCTCCACTATGCCCCCTGACTTCTCCCCTGCCCCGATGCTTTTGCACCACACAGTATTGTCGGTAGGAGACTATGTGAACTCATTGGACATCAGACTTTTGAATGCGGCCAAGCCTGTTATCCCCCGACATTGGAAATCGCCCACAGTTCCCTCAGTTAAGGAATGGGTACAGGAGCTACAAGATCTCCGTAACATCGAAGACCTCCTTAATCGAGCGGCGGGCACCACAGACAAACATCTGCGCCGATGGTTTTACTGGCCAACAGCTTGCCCTGTCGCACGTAGCTCTTCAACTACATGAGACTGTAAGACCTTGAGTAGCAACTGCGGCACATACGAGACTCAAAGATTTACTCTGGTATTTAAGGTTTAAAAGATCGAACACCTCTACCCCATGGGACGTGGACCCCCAACCCAACGTGACTCTCATTTACCCCCTTTCTAGCCCCCCAACTTCCCTCGCACCCCCCACTCTCACTCTCCCACCTCCCAGCCCCCTTAGTACTTTAATATATGCCTCCCTGAATGTCACCAAACATGCCTTCTGAATGTACCTTTACATTACTGCTGAACGTATATTGCTGTCTGCATAGCACATTGTATCTTTTTATGTACAGACTTTATTCATGGCACTTTATTTTCAATAAAAATTTGTTACAATAAAAAAAAACTACTGAATGAAAATGTCTGGAATTAACATGCAAGATCCTTTGAATGATAATAAAAAGGTCTGTTACAGAAAAAATAAAAAACGCTATTAGAAAGAAAAAAATTTGATTTTTTTTTAAAATGCCCAATAGAGACTTTTTACTACAGATTAAAGGAATAAATGGTTTATTAGATATTTGATAAAAACGGGAATATTTTTAACATTGGAACTGTCGGGTATATTAGAATTAGGAAAAATTTAAATGGATGCCTGCAGCCATCTTGTTTTAAATGGAAAGTCTTTTCTTTTTCAATTTTCCCTAGTTTTAGAAATGAACAGAGATGTTTTTTTAAATAGTTCACTGCTAGGTGAAACTTTAAGAATTATGTTTTTGTTTCTATAGATGCCAGACATGATTAGAGACGATAAAATGTCTTTGTGTGATATAATGCTGAAGCTAAGTGCCAGATATGCCATATTTAAATTTATTGGTGTTTTAACAAATCTTTAAAACAAAAAGATATTTTCTCTTTGGGTATAGGAATAAAAGTAAAAAAATTTGCAAATGTATGATTATATTCACAAAATATATTCTTATAATCAAGGTATATTTTATTATATTTACAGTAGAAAATAGATGCTCCAATAAGTATTTGTTGAGTATAACTGGTAAATAGTATAATTATTGAAGAATAGATTCTGTTGATTTAACTAGAAAGGAATTTACTCAGTTTTAGAGGAGTGGAAATATAGATCTAAATTTGGACAGGAGAGACTCAAAGTCTACATTAAAAATAGAGGGTCTTTGTAAGACAGATTGACCTTTGATCTGAGATAAGAGATATTAAAATTAAAATGTGGAAATAACCTGAAGAGCAACACTGCCCTCAGAGGTATAGTAAATATTATATTAATATAAAGAATATAATATTTCGATGGAAAGAGCTAGATTGTCAGTGACGTCAAAATGACTATAATTGGAGCTGCACTGTTCGTTGCAGGCAGATCATCGCAGGCAGATCACGCAAGCAGACCATCTCAGGACACTATGCACTTCAGATCATACTTACATGCATTAATTCAGACTGCCGATCATTCCACCACATCTCTAACTCAGATGTATTGAATATCTACATTGATAATTTTCACATATTCCAAAACAATCAAAGAATATTCCAAGGCTGTAACTCATTGAATCCAGATTGGAGGTAATGTATGAGAGAGCAAATTGAAGGTTAATAAATTATATATATTTGGAGTATTTCTTGCAACAGATAGACTGAGATTTCTCAGATTACTATTATATCTAGAATCTTCAAAATATTTCTATTCTGCAGATAGAGATATGAAGAAGAATCGGATATTAGGATTTATCCTAAAGAAACTGTTGCAAGATTGATATACCGATATATATATATATATATATAATTTGGAAATTACTGTGATTGAAATTAATAAGCAAGGAATTATATAACTACAATATAAAAAGTAGAAGATTAGAAGCTTAATTCTCGATATTAGGGGAGGATTCATTAAATAGGTTTTTATTACTTATCATTCTAAAAATAGAATAAGTGATAGCTCATCTTTTGTTGATCCACGTAGCATAGAGAGATACATATATCTCTACAAGATCTAGCTTGTTAAACATTGGTTTGCTGGGAAATATATGTTAAATTTTCGTTAAGCAGAAATGTTTATTAACCATTTGTGTATAGTTACTAACTGATAAGGTAAATGATATTAATCATATATGCAGTTACTAACAGGTGATACATATGTAGCACTGGGTTAAAACACTGTTGCTGTAGTACTTATTTTTGGCCACCAAAACGTTGGCCACCAGACAACGATCGTGACCAGGCAGGAGCGCAGGTGCGGCCTTGCGGAGCTGGAGATCGGTTCACTTTACTTGCCAAAGACCTAGTGATCCACCGCTGAGAAGTTTACACAGATACAGAGTATGCTGAAGGACCCCGTGTTAGGAGACCGCAGATGATCTAATGGGAGTGCAGGCGGTGAGCTGAGCATCTTGTGGCAGAAACAGACAAGCAAGACAGCGGATCCGGTGACACAGAGTCCCAGTCAGATCGAGCAGAGATACGTCCTGGGTCGAGAGGGTGAGATGAGTGAGAGACCTTCCCGGCCACAGTAAAAATAATAAAGCACGCTGCAGTTTTTCAAAACCTACAGGGCCCCAACGTGACTAGTCGAAGACACATTGAAATCATTCACTGGCCAGTTGAATCTTGTACCCGGGTACCAATACACACATACACGTACACTTTCTTGGGACACAACCTGTACGGGACTCACACTCCAATCACAAAGGGGTTAAAATTCCTTTTTCTTTTCCGCTGCGCGTTTCTCGCATTACGAACTACTGTAAATATACGTATACCGTGTTGCTCTTTATATGCCAGTTTATTCAGTAAACTATATAACTTATAAAATCCACAACAGTGCTGGTGTATATATTCCCTAGTGCGGGGAGACTGACCCGAGGTTTAAATTCAGCGGCTCCTCCGGGAGTGAGCGCTACACATATATTGGGAAGCTAGTGTCTATGTGCTGATGGGTGGATTTTGTGGTTGTTTATAGGGATGCACCGATACCACTTTTTTAAGACCGAGTACGAGTACAGATACTTTTGTTCAAGTACTCACCGATACCAATTACCGATACTTTTATTTTATGTCATGTGACGCTTTCCAATAAGAACAGACCTCCTATAAAGCCCCCAGGTCTCATGGATTTGCCCCAGCTCATGGATATCCTGACCCCAGCTCATGGATATGCCCCCCTGCTCATGGATATGCCCCCCCTGCTCATGGATATGCCCCCCCTTGCTCATGGATATGCCCCCCTTGCTCATGGATATGCCCCCCCTGCTCATGGATATGCCCCCCTTGCTCATGGATATGCCCCCCTTGCTCATGGATATGCCCCCCCCCTTGCTCATGGATAATGCCGCTCATGGATATGCCCCCCCTTGCTCATGGATAATGCCCCCCAGCTCATGGATAATGCCGCTCATGGATATGCCCCCCCAGCTCATGGATATGCCCCCCCAGCTCATGGATATGCCCCCTGCTCATGGATAATGCCGCTCATGGATAATGCCGCTCATGGATATGCCCCCCAGGCTCATGGATATGCCCCCAAGGCTCATGGATATGCCCCCCACTCTCCGCTCATACTTACCTTCCTTCAGCGCCGCCGGTAAAGTCTTCGCGCGCGCGCGCTCCTTGGAAGGACCCCAGCCGCGACCACGTGGGACCATGTGATCGCGGCTGGGGTCCTTCCAACGAGCGCGCGCGCGGGAACTTTCCCGGCGTCGCTGAAGGAAGGTAAGTATGAGCGGAGAGCAGCTGCAGGGCCTGTCTGAATGCTCTATCGGCATTCAGACAGGCCCTGCAGCTGCTCACTTTGTTAATACTTACCTTCCTTCAGCGGCGCCGGGGAAGTTTCCGCGCGCGCGCTCGTTGGAAGGACCCCAGCCGCGATCACATGGTCCCACGTGGTCGCGGCTGGGGTCCTTCCAAGGAGTGTGCGCACGAAGACTTTACCGGCGGCGCTGAAGGAAGGTAAGTATTAAACACAGGGCGGAGAGCAGCTCCAGGGGCGGCTGTCCAAATGCCGATAGAGCATTCGGACAGCCGCCGCAGCCCCTCGGATACCGGCAAGCCGGCTCAATGCCGGCTTCCGGTATCGGAAAAAAATATCGGGGGTACTGCACGAGTACCAAGTACTCCTGCAGTACCCGGTATCGGCACCGATATCGATACTAGTATCGGTATCGGTGCAACCCTAGTTGTTTATAAATCTTTGTTTATGATATGAGATTTGAAACTTTTTTGTATATGTAATAAATATATATATATATTTTTATCCGATTATTGATTAGTGTATTCTTCAAAGCAAAACACGGACAATTAAAAGAATTTAGGAGAATTTCTAGGAAATATAAACAATTGATATTTGTGTCTCGTATAAATTTCTTATTGAATAATAATACCTATAGAACCTATGGTGTTCGTTCGCCTGAATAAACCTGCCAAAAGAAACCACCGGACATCTGGACATTTCTCTGCTGTTCGGTGTTCTCTGAACAGATTAATCATTACTTCTCTATGGGGACTTTCACTGCCGTCGAACAGGCACCGTACTTGCTAGCAGTTCACCAAAATTTGTGTTTGAGCATATCACAGAGCTCCACAGCAATAAACCTCACAGTAATGTGCGCCGTGTATGAGCATTCAGTGTTATATGGGAGCACTGACTTATGAGTAAGAGTAGTTAAAATAAAACCCCGTAAAACTCGAGGGGGGGGGTGACACCATAAATTACCGCACCGGGTGACACCAACCCTAGTGATGACACTGTGTACACGTTAAGATCAATAACCCTTTCCTGGTAACTTTGCTCCTTCAAGCAGTACAGCATCTAAGTAGCCCTTCTCTGAACTCTCTCTAAGGTATCGATATCCTTCAGGAGATACAGCAGATATTATATTCCTGAGAGAGGGCATGCTAGAAGGCTAATCCTATCAGCAGATAACAGATACACATGGACCATAACTACAGACAGATAGACAATGACATTATTCTTGCATAACTCAGATTACATAACACTCTGCACACAAGGGAGGCCAAGGAAATAATATAGAACATCAGGCCTGCACCTCTCAAATATGCCTCCAGGTCCATGCACCCCAAGTCTAAAGTGACTCACGTCACAGCCTTCCCGAACAATCTCTTAAGCCTGTAAAAATGTATATTATATTATATGTATATATTTTTAAAAGTGACTTTTTTAAATTAAATTCATGGCTTCATTACAGATTTTTCAAGATACCAACTTGGACAGCAGCGTTACGTGACAACGTGTATTAGTGACTGCACTGGCAGATAGCAATGTAATATATATATATATAAAAATCACGAGTATAGCGTCTGTAGTGATACCTTTTTTATTGGACTAACGTTACTTTCAAAGTACAAGCTTTCGAGAGGATTCCTCCCTTCCTCAGGTATAGAAGCTAACTGATCAGAATAATAGAATAAAACATAGGGACAGTCATAGGGCTCACAGTTGGGGGTGTTAGATGTAGTACATTGCCAAATGGCATGGTCAGAGGGGGAATATAAAAAAAAAAAAAGAAAAAAAAAAAGGGAAACCTTAATTGTCTCAGGCAAGATGCAATCATGTCCACTTCAAAGGGAATGTGAAAGGACAGAACGAAAGAAATATGAAAAAACACAAAAAAAAAAAAACACAACACAGTGAGTATGGGGAAGACACAAAAATAGGAATGATGAATATTACGTGACGTTATTATAGTGGGTTAAAAAACCCGAATCTATATTAAGTCCTTGTTTTATATTGTTGAAATATGTGATCATTTTCATTTCATATGTTTTGCGTTCCCGGTGATCTTTAAAATGTCCTTTGAGGATTTTGATTCTGAGGTTTTGGATGGAGTGGCCTGCTAGATTGAAGTGATGTCCCACTGGGGTACAATATGTGTTTTCCTGGTGGTTCCTGATGGAGTGTCTGTGCTGGTTCATCCTGAGATTTAGTTTAAGGCTGGTTTCACCAATATAGCAGCCATTATCACACGCCGTGCACTGGATCATATACACCACATTTTCTGACGTGCATAGGAATGATCCCTTGATGTTGAGTGGCGTTGTTGTGCTGCGCAGTGCTGCTGTCACATATATGTTGGCACAGTTTGCAGCGGGGTTTGTTACAGCGTTTGGTCCCATTCTGTATGTCGTCCTGTTCCTGAGCGAGTTTGCTGCGGACCAGTTTTCGCCTCAGGTTTGGGGGTTGCTTGAATGCCAGTAAGGGGGGCTGTGGGAATATTTCTTTGAGCGCAGGGTCCTCTGTGACCAGTGGCTGCAGATCTTTGATGATTTTGCGAATTCCCTCTAGAGTTGGGTTGTAGGAAACAACTAGAGGGATCCGTGTGGTGTTTTTCTTTTCTTTGTAGCGCAACAGCTGTTCGCGCGGTGTTTTCAGGGCAGATTTGATTTTTTCAGAGATTGTCCTTTCCTTGTAGCCCTTCCTCTGGAATGATGCAGACAGTTTGCTCAGGTGTTTATCCCTGTCCCCAGTGTCCGAGCAGATTCGGTGGTACCTGATGGCCTGGCTATAGATGATGCCTTGTTTGGTGTGGTTGGGATGAAAGCTGGTGTTGTGGAGATAGCTGGGCCTGTCTGTGGGTTTCCTGTACACAGATGAGTGCAGCGTGCCATTGGCAGCTGATATGGTACAGTCCAGGAAGCTCACACTGTGCTTGGAAAAATCCATCTTGAGTTTGATCAATGGGTGGAACGTATTGAATGCCTTGTGAAAGTCTAGAAGGCGTTCCTCTCCTTCTGTCCATATGATGAAAATATCATCAATGTATCGTAGATATTTGTGTGGTTTGTGAGGGTGAGTGTTCAGGAACCTCTGTTCTAGATCTGCCATGAAAAGATTGGCATATTGTGGTGACATTTTACTACCCATAGCGGTCCCAGTCATTTGTAGGTAGCAGTTGTTGTTGAAGCTGAAGCAGTTGTGTGTGAGAATAAATTCAATCAGCTTGGTAATAATGTCACCGCTATATTTATGTGGAGTATTGTGGGAGGAGAGAGATTGGAGACAGGCATTGATACCATCTTTGTGTGGGATGTTACTGTATAGGGATTCTACATCCATAGTAACTAATATAGTGTCGGCCGGTAGTGTCTGGATATCCCCGAGTTTGTTGAGAAAGTCTGTGGTGTCCTGTATATAACTGGCAGTGTTGGTTACTAAGGGTTTCAGGATACCCTCTATAAGGCCAGAAATAAGTTCGGTAAGTGTGTCCATACGGTATATAAATATATCGCCGTGATAAATTGATGCTTTTTTTTTTTTTTTTACATTCATTGTGTTTTGTTGTCACCATTCTTTATTTTCTTAAACCCTATTGCATATAATTAAAGCACAAAAACAAATATATTACATTATTTTTTATTTTGTGACTAAATCATAACAGGCAGAATAATAAATATTATGTATTTGTGTACATTGTATATGCCATGTGGAAATCCCACACAACTGGGGCTGTTTTATTAGATATATTATATATATATAAAGTTTGGGGTCCTATGTATGAGATTGCGGTAGTTCAGGGTCCTCTGTATGAGATTGGGGTAGTTCAGGGTCCTATGTATTAGATTGGGGTAGTTCAGGGTCCTCTGTATGAGATTGGGGTAGTTCAGGGTCCTCTGTATGAGATTGGGGTAGTTCAGGGTCCTCTGTATTAGATTGGGGTTGTTCAGGGTCCTCTGTATGAGATTGGGGTAGTTCAGGGTCCTCTGTATTAGATTGGGGTAGTTCAGGGTCCTCTGTATTAGATTGGGGTTGTTCAGGGTCCTCTGTATGAGATTGGGGTAGTTTGGGTCTTATGTATAAGATTGGGGTAGTTTGGTGGTCCTCTGTATGAGATTGGGGTAGTTTGGGTCTTATGTATGAGATTGGGGTAGTTTGGTGGTCCTCTGTATGAGATTGGGGTAGTTTGGGTCTTATGTATGAGATTGGGGTAGTTTGGTGGTCCTCTGTGTGAGATTGGGGTAGTTTGGGTCTTATGTATGAGATTGGGGTAGTTTGGGTCTCATGTATGAGATTGGGGTAGTTTGGTGGTCCTCTGTATGAGATTGGGGTAGTTTGGTGGTCCTCTGTATGAGATTGGGGTAGTTTGGTGGTCCTCTGTATGAGATTGGGGTAGTTTGGGATACTCCTGTTTGAGATTGGGGTAGTTTGGGATACTCCTATTTGAGATTGGGGTAGTTTGGGATACTCCTATTTGAGATTGGGATAGGTTGGTGGTAGGGATGCACCAAAATGAAAATTTGGGACCGAAACCAATACCAAAAATGCACCATGAGCTTGGCCGAAAACCGAAACCGATATCGAAAATGACTTTCTATGTATGTCTATATATACACATGCTGTGTATACATGTGTCTGGTGTGTGTGTGTGTGTGTGTAATATATATATATATATGTGATGCTCCGAAATGAAAATTTTGGAACGAAACCGAAAATGCCTTTCCCCCCCCCCCCACAATTTATTTTAAGATAGTTTTTTTGTATAACTGTATTAATACTAGACTTTATTAAATTAATATCATGAATTTAAATTAATCCACATTAAAAATTTTAAGATATTTTTGTCCTATTTTGGTGGAGATATTTTGCATCTAGTGCATACAGTCATGTGTAAAATGTTTACATACACACACACACTTCCAGGATTATTCAAAGAGAATCGAAAAGTCACTGCACGTTCGGTGACTTCGTTCTCTTCAATTTGGTTCGATTTGGCGATCCCATTTCGGCCACCCTGCGGTGTATTCAGCAAGCACCACAGGGCCCCCGAATTGCAGGGAAAAGTCACCGCAGACCCGCCGACAACTCACCGACAAAACCCGGCGAAGGCACACCGAAAACCCGCAAAAACATCTGGATTAACCCCGCCAAAAACGCCGGAAAAACCCGAGCAGGAGCCGATCATACGCAGCGCAGCTGCCGGAAAAAACCCGACACGCAGACGAACGGAGTGAAAAAAAAAAACAGTTTGCTTGAATATTTGAAAAGTGAAACGCTGTTTGCAAAGAAACTACTGAACGAAAATATCTGAAATTTACACAGGAGGTCCAGGGAATGATAATAAAGAGGGCGGTTACAGAAAAAATAAGTAAAGTTAAAAAAAAATCCTGAAAAATGCTTAAAATATCCTAAAAAATCTATAAATAGACTTTTTACTGCAGAATATTATAATCAACGGTTTATTAGATATTGAATTAAAACGGGAATATTTTTAACATTGAAGCCTATGGGATTTTCCTGAATAAATTTGCCGAATTAAACCACCGAATGACAGGGCATTTCGGGAACCTTTCACTGCTGGTTTGTGTTCTCTGAATATGATCCCAAGATTTGGCGAATTGCCTGCTCTCTGGATAGCCGAATGGCCAGTAAAGGTAACCGCACGCTGAATTTCCTGGTTTGGTTACCTTTCTCCAGCAATTCGGATCTCTTTGAATAACCCTGTTTATAGTTGCAGAAGACATTTACACATCCCAGCAATTCCTAGAACTCTAAATTTCTGGGATGTGTAAAGGTCCTCTGCAACTATAAATTTTATTATTTGTTGTGTGGAGGCTTTTAATCTAATTTTTGTGCCCTCCACCACAACTTAAATGAGTAGATATATATCTATAATGGCTCAGATGGAGCCTAAACATCAGTCTGTTTCTCTTTATTATTTTTTTAAAGTGCAGAAAAAGGGGCTTTTAAGATGCAAGGAAAAGACAAACCAATGCAAAATTAATGTGTATACCTTCCATTAACTTTTTGGAGGCCTGGATGTAAGCTCCCACATTATCCCCCCTCTTGTCCTCCGAGCAGACACCTCTGGCAGGAGGTCGGTGATAGATCACTTGTTCCTTGTCACTGAAAGGCCAGAGATTGCTGCTTGCTCTACTAGTGGCAGCTCCGAGTAGGCAGTTAACCCTTTGTGTGCAGAAATAAATATGTGTAGCAGCTCCTGCCTCTTTCCAATTACAATTATCTCCAGCTAAGCAGCATTGAAAGAGTGCTCGCTCAGTGTCAGCTGGGATCATAAATTTTCGGCTGACTTTTTCGGCTGGTGTTTTGCTTTCGGGCCGAAACCGATAACCCCATTATCGGCAGAATCTGTGTCCGAAATTCCAGTGCATCCCTGGTTGGTGGTCCTCTGTATGAGATTGGAATAGTTTGGGATACTCTGTATGATATTGGGGTAGTTTGGGATACTCTGTATGAGATTGGGGTAGTTTTGGGTCCTCTGTATGAGATTGTGGTAGTTTTGTGGTCCTCTGTATGAGATTGGGGTAGTTTGGGATACTCTGTATGAGATTGGGGTCGTTTCGGGTCCTCTGTATGAGATTGGGGTAGTTTGGTGGTCCTCTGTAGGAGATTGGCTTAATGACTGGTCATGACTCTGAGGAGTGGAAAGTGATGAAGTTCTTCTCTGTCCATGTCTCTCCAAGGACCTGTCTGTTGGGCAGGTGAATGACATGAGAATGTTCAGGATCTAAAGGAGGCCTCTGCTCCTATGAAAAAGGAGAAGAACATGAAGATAGGCACAGAAATTCTATCACAGAAACAGTATTGCGATCATTAGAACGTCACGGCACATGTTAGTAGCAAAGTAAGTGTACTTGTTGGAGAGCGAGAGATATTTATATAAAAAATGTCAAAGAGGGAAAGAGACTTTGAACCTTAAAGTATGATAGTGCACCATAATTCACTACTCAAAAATATAAAATATGTGTGGCAGGAGGCCCCATTACCAGCCCCTGAGTGACGGCTGGTGATACCTGTATGGTTTATTTATTTAGTTCTCTTCTCGTGCTTTCTGTGTTGGTACAAACCCTGAGATTTGCAGAAGACAGCAGAGGTATCTACAACGTCCAAGTATATCCACCCAATCATCTCCCCAATATGTGTAATTCAAATGCTCTGTGGGTGCAAGGATCTCTATATCTCTGTCTCTTTACCTCTACCAATCAATCTATCTATCGATCTATATCATCACTCTA